>KZ107283.1:1013-74208 GCA_000504365.2 Pseudocercospora pini-densiflorae CBS 125139 | reverse complement strand
AAGAGGCAACCTCGAGAGGCGGCTCCAAAAAGCTCGGGGTTTTTGAAATTGAGAATATCCTGGAGTCAAAGGCCGATCCCGGCCTCAAAAGGACTGTAGAAGAGGATGGCTAGTGATCTCTGAGGAGTACCACATCGTCTTGACTCAGGTGTCTCCAGTGCCTTTTGTAAGCCACAAGCAGAAGTCGACTGCTTAGGGAGGGCCTATACCGCGGAATCGAAGGCCGAACCAGCCTCAGAGGGACTCTTGAAGAAGTTGGATAGTGATGTCTGAGGGCTCCATGTAGCCTTGACTCGCCCGTTTGCAATGCCTCTACAGACAGCAAATTGACGTTGGTTGCTCGATAACGTCCATCATGTGGAGTTGATGCCCGAATCAGACCTCGGGATGCTCGCAGGATATGGTGACAGGTAACCTATTATAGTATCACATTGCCTTGACCCCAGTCTCTCGGGTGCCTTTTGCAGAATGCAGACCGACATTGAATGCTCAACGGGACCCATTCCGTAGAGTGGAAGCCCTGATTTGTCCTCGAAATAAATATCGAAGATGATGAGTATCTACTGGCCCCGCGACTTCACTCCAGTCTCGAGTAGCATCTTGGTCACTGTAAAGTGACATGGATGGCTTCGACAGAGCTATCGCGCAGAGTCAACAGCTCGATTCGGCTTCGAAATGCAAGCAGAATAGGGCAACCAGTGATTTCGTATGGGTCTGAAATCGCCTTCGCTCTGGATTTTTGTAGCATCTTGTTCATCGTAAAGTGACGTGGACTGCTTCGATGAAGCTATTGCATGGAGTCGATCGCTCGATTTGGCCTCGAAATGCATGCAGAAAGTGGTCACCGGTGGGTATCTGCTGGTCTTACAGCACCTCCGCTCGGATCTTTTGTAGCCTCCGTGTTCGTTTTAAAGCGACGTGGACTGCTTCGAAGGAGCCATCGCGTGGAGTCAAAGCCCTGGTCTGGCCTCGGAATGGAGGTGGAAAAAGGTAGGTAGTAACTTTCTGTGGGTTTCCGTTCGTCTACACTCCAACTTTTCGCAGTATCTTGTCCGTTGTGAAGCGAGGTCAACTGCTTCGAAGGAGGTATCGCATGGAGTCAACGTCTGATTTGCCGTCGAGACCCATGCAAAAGAGTATGACCGGTGAGTTCGAGAAACTCCCCACAAGGCCTTCCTTCCATCGTTAAGACAGTCCTAGATCATCCGCAAAGTAGTACAGACAGCTTCGGAACACACTATCGCTTAGAGTCGAAGCTCGATTCGGCCTCGAGACATATGCAAAAGAGGTGACGGGTGATCTCGGAAAACTCCTCACGCCGCCTTCCTTCCATTATCAACACAGTCTTATGTTATCCGAAGAATGATGTAGACAGCTTCGCAAGACACCATCGCATCGAGTCGAAGCTGGATTCGGCCTCCAAATCCATGCGGAAAGGGGTATTCCGGCTGGAGAAGCGACGGTATTTTGATGTGCACTCCGCAATCGAGCATCGAGCAGAACTAGCCAGTTTTCTAATTGGAAGCTTGATCTCCTGGAGGAAGGAGGAGCCTATGATACAATTTTCATTATTATGCCTCATTACTACACTATGATGCTGCCCAATTCACGGGCCTAATGCCAGCTAAAAACAGTCAAAAGCAAAAACTCCTTATGCAGACGCCGGTTGCGGCGAGATGATAGCATCCAGACTCATTGGGTCTGGAGGCGGGACTGATGGAGGAGGCTCCGTAGCAGTGACAGCCTGCTCTGGGGCAAAATCTCCTTGCTGTGGGTCGCTAGACACCTTCGGCTTCCTCGGTCCCTTCTTGATGCCAGCGTCCTTGCGCTTGTGGTGATTCTTGCTCCCTGGAGGTCTGCCCTTGCGAATCTGACCTGGCTGAGGAGAACCGCCGTCAGTACTGGCGCTGCGTTGCGAGCTGACGCTCTCGCCGCGAAGTTCTCGAATACGCTTTGGTACATGGCCTGCCCAGCGACCGCGAGTGGCAGCCACAAAGGTACCGTCGGCATTGATAGTGCCTGCCAAGGACAGCGAAGGAGTGTTGCCGCGTTCTGGTGTCATGCTTGGTGTAATGTCGTCTCCATCTCCAGCGTTTGGCATTCGTGATCGCTTGCGAGGTGGTGGGATGATGACTCCATCAAAGCGAGAGACCGGCTTGATCGTGCGCCGGGCTGTCATTTCGCCGTCTCCATAGTCGACCTGGGTGGCGTGAATGTCTTTGCGGTTGCGACGTCTGCGCAGCTCTCGGCCTTCGGCGTCACGCACAATCTTCTGTGCATCTGGATCCTGGTATCCGATCTTCTTGGCATCGAATACATAATCGTAAAGTGTCGACTCTTTCTTGTCCTCCCAAATCTCATGTGATACAGCGACGCGACCGCCTTTGACGGGATTGCGTTCGTTGCCTTTTATAGGGTTGCGAGCGACGACCTGATCGAGCATGAGGAATTCATCCTGGATATCCTTCAATGCTGATTGCGCATTTGCTGCCAGTGCTTTGAGAGAATCGAGTGAACGAGATCCTGGAAGGTATTTCTCCATTGCAGCAACCATTGGTTGCCAGCCCTTAATTGGTCGAAAGCCATTTGCAGGGTCGCGCAGCCATTTCGTGGCTGGATCATCTGGATCTTCGTTCTCATCTTCGCTCCATTCGTCCTTCCAAAAGCTTGGCAAATCTTCGGCAGTGAGCTTGTCGAGCTCCTCCGATAGTGGTGCGGGCTTTGGTGTAGGCGCCTTCGATTGCGAGCCTGATGAGGCTTTCGATGTGTCGCCACCGAGCAAGACGCTTTGCTGGCTACGCTTTCGAACGATCTTGCCTGGTTTGAGTAGAAGATTGGTTGCTGGTGCCTTACCTTTGTTTGGCTTCGGCTGTGCGGCAAGTGCTTCTCGACGGAGCTGAGCTTCTGCGTCTTCACCTCTTGATCGACTTCCAGTAGAGGTACGTTGCTTCTTATGAGGTGGTGGGAGCGCTGCTCGAGCATCGGCTTCAATCTCTTCTTTCGTCTTCTGACACCACTTTCCTCCACCACGGTACACCCAGCGTAGTTGAGGCCACTTGTCCGGGCCTTCCTCGCGGCGGACTAAGGCGGTTGGTAGCGGTGCCAGTTCTCCATGTTCGTTGACAGGTCTGTCGTTTCTCTCAGCCTCGTCGACTGGACCCCGCACTGCGATCTTGTTTGAACTGCCTGGCGGCGGAAGACCACGCGCCCAACGTCCTTGACCTCGATGATGGAAGACCTCATCTGGATGCGCGTTGACGTAATGGACGTCGAAAAGCTCACTCGAATCAGAACGACTAATGCTGAGTGGTGGCTTGATCTTGGACTGGCTGCCATTGAGCGACTCGATGTCATCGCCAGCGTCATTTCTGGAAGCGCGTTTGCGTCGCTCGCTTGTTCGCATCATTTCGTCACTGACGTGGCTCTCGGGGTAGTCTCTGCTGAAATTGGTGCTAACTCTGCTAGAGCGCCGCTCAGAGGATGCTGCTGGTGTAGTGAAGCCGGCGCCGAGGAAGTTGGAGTTGCTGTTCTTTCTTCTGAACCAGCCGCCGCCAACGTGAGTCCATTCGAATTCTGGATGCTGTTCGGTGACTTCGCGCCTCACTGTCGCATTTGGCTCAAGATCGAGAGAAGTGGTGCTTGCTTTGCGCAGCTTCACTTCGTGTCTGTCGGACGTTGACGTCTTGGGCTTCGGGTCATAAGGAACCTTCTCACCGTTCGCGCCGACAACAAAAGTGCCTTTTCGGCCATTAGGTGCAACTCCGCGCTTGTAATAGCTGTTGCCTTTGTGGTGAAAGACAATGCCTGGGTACTTGTAGAGTTCGTCGCCTTTCACTGTTTCTTCTTCGTCGATATCCTCGTCGACGTCGCTACTGCTGTACTTTACTGCCTGCGAGTTGCTTGACTCGCGGCGCTTTGATCTCGTCATGCTCATTGTCCTCGAGCCTCGACGATAGTAACCATTTCCGGTGTGGTAGAATTCCTCTTTGGGATGTGCGTCAACGTACTCTCTGGTGAATGTTCGATCTGGGCTTTCCGACACGTCCGAGTAGTCTGCCTCTTCGTCTCCTTCGTCGTAATTGCTAGGTGCGTCGACCAGTCGTGAGCTGCGGCGTTGTTCAATGCTGGGTACAGCCGCGAGGGATTTGGCTTGGCGCGACGGGCGGGCCCGCGCCTCCTGGCTGTTGTCGATAGATGATAAACTTGTTGGAAATTGTCGTTCCATGGCTTTGACCCACTTGCGGGCGACTTCGCTGTGGTTGGTGTCTTTGATTTGGTCGCATGCTTTGAGCCATTTGCTTCTCGGTGTGTTCTTGAAAAGGTCGGAAATGAGGTTGAATTGATGTTTGAGAACAGGGCTCCAGTTGTCTCGAGCTGCTGGGTTGTGTCTGCGTCTGTGGTCGTCGAATTCTTGTGCTAATGCCTGGAACATCGTGTCTGTGGTGTCTGATGTTGTTGCTGGTGCGGTTGTTGTGCGCGAGTTGGCGTGTCTAAAAGTTCTTGTCAGCATGTCTTTCTCAAAGTCAGTGTGCAGAGATGATGACCTTGTCGGTCGGGGCGACGATATGATGGGATCAGGTTTCAGTTCTGATGCTGGGAGATATCGTCCTTGGCCTCGATGGATCCAGTCAATTTCCGGGTGTTTGAGCACGTAGTCCTTGGAGTAGGTGCCGCGATGGTTAGGACCTTCAGTCTCTTCGACAGCTTCATCGTCGTCAACGACAGCCTCATCTTCAGAGTTGTCGCTTTCGTTGTCGCTGGCATGATAGTCGCTTGGTTGTGGCGCTTTGCTAAGGATTTGCCGAAAAGCGTCCTTCAGGGAGTTGGGGCCAAATGTGACGGTGAAGCAGCCTTCGACATTGTATGACCTGGTAGGCGCTGCCGGCATCGCGGACATTCTCGTCGGTCTTGTTGATGTCTGCGAAAGTTGTTGTTGGGCGCTGTGAACAGGTTGTTCCGACGGTCCAGCAACGAGGATGTCCGACGACGTTGAAGAATTGTTCGACCCCGTACGTCGCATCACGGACAGACTGTCGCCATACAAGTCTCTCCTCCGTCTTGGTGACGAAGTCGAGCCTGCAGGAGATCGGTCCATCGTTGCGTTGGATGTCCGACGAAAAGATGCGTGAGAACTGCGAGGGCAAACGCTTGTTCGAGGTGGTCGGATTGGGCCAAGGCCAAGGCCAAGAAGCCAGGGAGGAGCCACGCACGGGTATTCCTTCCCGCCGCAAGCGAACCGCGATCCTAGTTCATGTGCTCGAAGAGGACTAGCTTCCTGTTGCAATGCGAAATGTCGACAACACTTCTCCCTTCTGTTTCGCCTCTTCTCCTCTTTCCTCTAGAATGGCGGTCCCTTGATCTTTTGTCTTTCAATGTTTATTGTATGAATTTGGCCGGAGATCGATCTACTTCGGCGTCTGACGATCGGGAGATGAGTTGTTGATCGGCTCGGACAGTCGAACAACGTTGTGCTCGCTGGACGCGGTTGCTTCTTGTCGTGAAGCGTCCAGCTTCGACCTCGGCTTTCCTCTGGTCTCCGTGGCAATGACCGGTGCTTTGGAGCGTCTGCCCCTCAATAGGTTGGACGGTGAGTAGTCGTTGAATTCGTTGCAGCTTACTTCTTTGCTCCGCAGTCATCTCGCCCACTTGCTTGGCCAGTCCTCGACCGAAAAGTTCACCTGAACGCTCAGAGCCTGATGATTGTTGGAGGAGCCGCAACGCCGCATGTCATCCAGTGACTGAAGAGCAGTGAAAGGCCTGAGATCGTTGCTCTCACGAGGGCTCTGATTCTGCTTCGCTCGCCAGATGTAGGTCTCAATCTGGGTCTGGTTTTCCCTTTCATGCCACAGATTCTGTGCTTTGCTCGAGACCCTGAGCCCACCAAAGGGGTTGGTGAGCTGCCAAAATTGGATGTGGCACCTCTCGCGCTGCTGTGTCGCAATCTCGCTCGCCACCGGATCCAGAGTCCGTCCGGTCATGGAAGTCCAGCTCAGGGCAGGGCCTGTAGGTGTTTGGATGAGAGGAAGGGGAGTGCATCGTTAGCATGTTGAAAGGGGTATGGACTCACCTAGGCGCCGAACGCCCACGACAAGAACACCGGCAACACAAAACACAACAGAAAAGCCACCACTTGCCGTGGTGTGGCCCACCGCCCGTGAAGGGCGGCGGCGAGGGCCACCACCAAAAACACGCAGGCGAAGCGAGCAATGACGTCCTCAAAGGACATTGGGTCGTCGCCAGTGACCCAATCCTTCTCATCAAATGCTTTTGTTGGCCGCGGCGGCAGACGGCTCATGGTGGCGTGGTTGTTGTTGTCGAGAAAGAAGCGTTGCAGAAGTGCGAGCATAGATATCAACCTCACTTCTGCAGGGGCACATTCACTGACGAGCTTGCGCTGCTACTGACTGCACAATGCAGCTTGGCAATTATCGATACCTACTAGCACCAGTCGAACACTTTCACTGGTAAACTTGTCAAACATCTTCTATGTGAGTGACGGAAGACGATAATATGATTCTAACGACGATCTAGGAGAGATATGGTTGATCTTCAGCTGTAACGGTGTTCAGAGACGAGCTGGGAAAGTGACAAGTGTGCAATCAGCAACCTCACTCTGAAGTCCGCCGCCTACCATTGAGCTGTACCTCTCCGTGAAAGCAGGCGGGAACCACTATTCGCTGGCTTTGGCCGTTGCCTTCGAACACAAACGATCCGAACGATCAACAGCACCAATCTCGTTTGGAAAGGTCGTGAGCATGGTTTGTGGCCGGAGTGCTGGTGACCGACTTTCAAACTGGTCTAGGTCTTAAGTCCATACAATGCGATGCTCCACTCACAAAGCTCTGCACGTCTTCGCCAACGGCCGGCGCGATCGTCGAAGATTCAAGCCGAAGACCACGACCACAAACATGCGAGCCCGACCGAGCCATTTTCTGACCTCCATCACCGTCTCTGCGCATTAGAGTCCCTTGCCGCCCGCTGGTAAACTTCGCTACATACAAATAAGGGGCTGGAACTGACCGTGCGCGCAATGTCAACTCGCAGCATTCCCGTGCCAAGACCGCGCCGGATGAAGCTGTAAAATTGATAGCATGGTCAACCCAACGGGTTGGAGTATTAAGGACAGCGGAATCAGGCTATGCATAGGCGCACACTGGGATGGCAATGCGGCATTCGCCTATTCGCACGATCGATCACTTCTGTTGGCTGTTGGGACTTCTGAAGATCTACTGCTCACCTCGAATGGTTTTCTCCAACAGAGCTTTCTCGCCGCTCTGGTTGACAAGCTCTCGGAAGATACCCTTCTCGATGGCAAGCAATTCCTTCGGTGTGCCAAGCTCGACGATTTCTCCGTGGTCCATGACCAGTATACGATCGAAGTCTGCAATGGTGCTCAATCGATGCGCAATCACGAGCAACGAGCTCATGTTGCGGCCGAATTCAGATCGAATCGCCTGCTGGATGTATCCATCCGTCTCCATATCAACTGACGACGTTGCTTCATCGAGAATCATGATCTTTGGCTGCTGAAGAATGGCTCGTGCCAAGCACAAGAGTTGACGCTGCCCCTGTGAGAAGTTTTCGCCGCCTTCAGACACAGGGGCGTTCAACGCGAAAGAGGTGGAGGTGTCGTTAGCAGATCCAAGATGCACTCGCTCCAGAGCATCATTCAATTCTGCCTCGGAATACCACTCAAATGGATCAAGGTTCGATTTGATCGTTCCAGTGAACAAAGTGGGTTGCTGTGGCACGATTGCCAGAGCGCGTCGAAGTGCATGAAGCTTCAACTTCGCGCTGTCCAATCCATCGATGGTGACTTGGCCCTCACTCGCATTCATGAATCGAAACAAAGCAAGGGCGAGGGTGGACTTTCCAGCACCCGTTCGACCCACAACACCCATGCGCTCGTTGCTCTTCAGAGTGAATGAGAGCTTCTTGAGGACAGGCGGCAGCTCTGGTGCATAGCTGACAGTCAAATTGTCAACTACCATTGTACCCGCACTTGGCCACGACGCCGGCGGCTCGTCACCATCTTTCGGCTCGGTCTTGATATCAGCGTAATCAATCACACGCTCAGTGGCGTTCATGCCCATCTCGAAGTTGGCGTAAAACCGAATCATGTCCGATACTGCCTTGCCGTATTGCAACAAAGAGCTGATAGCAAAGCCGGCCAATGAAGCAGAAACACCAAGTTTAACGACAAGGAAGGCGACTGTGACCAAGAAAAGACTACCCAAGAGGTTGATGCGAAGCTGAAGCCACCAGTTCAGCAGCCAGAGATGCCATGATGCTTTGGCGTAGCCATCAATGCGAGTTAGGATGATGTTCGTGTACTTCCGCGTTTGGTCAAAGGCTCGAATGGTCGTCAATCCCAGCAAGCTTGATGTGAATTGCTCCAGGATCGGACTTCTTGACACACTCTCCAGTCTCTTCACCTCCCTAGCGGCTCGAAGATATATGACAGCTAGGCCCATGGACCCGGCTGACAATATCAATGCTGGCACTAGGACAATCGGAGACACAAATATGCTTGCAACCACGACACCAACGACTTGGAATAGCCACAGAAGGACATCTGCGGCATCGCTTCCAAGAAGGTTGTCCATGGTGTACACGTCTGCCGTGAATCTGTTCAGCACTCGACCCAGCGGCACTGTGTCAACCCATCGAAGAGGCGCTGCTAAGACAGCCGACAGCAGGCTCTTAAACAGTGCTTGGGACGACCGCAAAGATGCAGTGCGGATCAGCATGAATCTCAATGTGCCGGCTAAGCCGGCAGCCAGCGAGAGGCCAACATACACACCAATATACAGGCCCAGGCTGTCCGGTACTGTCACGATGACCAGACGCTGCTGGGTGAGGGGAGCAACGGATTGAAGCGAGGTGTCGTGGTCGCCATAAGATTGTGTGTTGCTCATCCCACCTCGGGTCCAGATATTCAACCAGTAGCTTCGACCAAAGCCAAAGAACATGAACAGCAGGGCAGCAAGAACACCGAGCGCCCATAGCCAAGGAGACAGTTCACCGGTGAAGAATTTCCAGTACATGCTCAATGGAACAGATCCTGTCGCCCGCTCTTCCTCAGGGCTGAACTTGCGACCTTCCTGCTCATCGTCCTTCGGGCCCCCGTCTTTCGCGACGGCAGCTTCCGAATCTTCGCTGTCGTCCTTCTCTTCGCGATCACCAGCCACAAGGAGCTTGTCGAACATGGCGTTCCCTTTCAGCTCGGAGACTGTTCCAGAACAGGCGACGGATTGATCTGCTAATACTACACAGAAGTCGGTTCGTGGTACGCAGAGTGCAATATGGTGAGTGCCCAGAATCCTGGTTCTGCCTGCAGCAAGTGGCCCCGTTAGAGCGTGCTCATAGACATGATTGCCAGTACCAGCGTCGAGAGCCGAGAAGATGTCATCCATGATCAGAATTCCCGCTCTGGAATAGAGTGCACGAGCGAAGGACACACGTAAGCGTTGCCCACCACTCAGATTGATGCCGTTGGCGCCAATGTCTGTGCGGTCTCCGTCCTCCAAGATCTCGAGATCTTTCTCCAACCCAGAGCCGAAGATCACTTGCTGGTACCGCTGTCGATCGAATGGCAGTCCGAAGACGATGTTTTGTCTGACCGTTCCATTGTCAGTCCATGCATTCTGGGCGACATATGCGATGGCTGAGTCGATGATCCAGTCTTCTGCACTGGTCGGCGGCTCCTTCCAAGCTTCTGGCGAACTTTCCGGGACTTGCACTGAGCCAGAAACAACGTCACACTCTCCAAGAATCGAGGATAGCAGCAGCGACTTCCCAGCACCAGTGCGGCCGGTCACCACAGAGAGGCCCTTTGACGGAAACCCAACATTAATTCCTGAGATACGATATCCGACGTTGTCGCTTCCTTCAGTAACCGGCCAAGCGATGGTCGCATCCTTAAAAGCGATGCTAGAGGCTGACGCTGACTGAGTCGATGCTTTGTCAGGACTTGCCATAAATTTATCGATTCGATCAACGCTGATCTTGGCTTGCAAGTTGGCGGTAATGATGTGTGGCAACGCGGACAAGGCCACTTCCAACGATCCGAACACCGAAATGGCGGTGAACGCGATGGATGCTTCCAGGCTGCCATAAATCAGGGCATAGACTGTCAGAGCGACAGCTGAGAGCAGGAGTGGAGCAAGCGTCCAAGTGAATTGGAATGCTGTCTCGTACAGAATGCCTTTGAAGTTCAGGCTCACCTCCTTACCACGAACTTCGAGCACGCGATCCTGCCAAGGCTGTTCAACTGAGGAGAACTTGATCTGTCGGATGTTCTTGGTCACCTCGTGGACGATTGCGGTTCTCTGGTCTCGAGCTGCCATCAAGGTCGATTGAAAGGCGCCGTAGTACTTGGCGATGTACCAATTGATTGGTGTCAACAACATATTTGCAGCGAGACCAGCTAGCAAGCTCTGCCATCCAATCAAGACCAGGAGGAATGCACATCCAAAGATGAATTGTGTCACTGAAGATGGAATCAGATGCTGGTATGACACGCAATCAGAGATGCGCTTGGTGTCCACTGTGACCAAATTCAGCGTCTCTTGCTCTCCTTGTTCCTGGAGCTTGTCGTCCGACTCTTCGCTGTCTTCCGATGCTGGCGCAGCTCTGTGGACGATCTTGCGACGCATGCCCTTGGCATACAACAGTGCCAACAATTCAGAGTACAGTGGAATCGCCAATCGCGAATAAGTGATCCACCAAAGCCACGAGGTCACGCTAGATGAAAGAAACATTGTCACACCTAGCACCGCCGCCCAGATGTTTGCAGTCTGCAGAGACTGAGTCTCGAGTGCTCGCAAGATTCCATACAGAGCAAGCTGTGGGCCGAAGCTGAGCAACCCAGAGCCGATTGCGAGCGTTAGCTGGAGCATCAATGCGCCAAAGTGAGCAGTGACCATCGACTTGAAAAGTGTTGCGCCTTCTTTTCTGGCATCTTCAAGTGCGCTGTGGAGATTGGCAGAACGAGCCTTCGCCGGCAGTTGTGGGAAATCCGTCACCTCCATTTTGCCTTGGTTCTTGCCAATCCGCCACACCAATGACCCAACATAGCCGAAAGTGAGCCTGCTCCACATGCTCACTGTATGTTCTCGGTCGACTATGTGTCCTTCGTGATACACATCTGGTCTTCGAGGAACCAGAATGCAACATATTGCTCTAACTCCCGCAACCGTGGTGCCCGCGACTTGCAACGAGAGATTGATGGGACCCTGCTTGGATCGAGCATCTGGACTGTCGCAAGCGGCGGCAAGAAGTATTATACCAACACTCGTCCAGAAAGAGCATTGAGCGATCATGAACCTTCGTGGCATGGACGGCTCAGAAAAGAGAAGTATGGAATGTGCGAGTGCCAGTATCTACACCATGTCAACACCTGGACGCCGAACTTCCTCCCAGAAATGCTTACCCATCCAGCAAATTGACACCAGGTCAATGGCTCCAAGGCGAGCTCATGTCGCTCAGTAATGGCATTGAGAACGGCTCCAGCTGTTGCGCAACCCAGACCAGCCACGGACAAAAGACCAATGCACCATCGAGCTCCCTTGTCTTGGATCGCATCCGAGGCAGACTTCGAAGCTTCGCCATCTTCATCGATATAAAAATCCGACTTCTGCGGAAATGGTCGCTGTGGAGCAAAGAACGAATAAATAAGTGGAACGTTGCTGAAAACAAAAAGTGTTGTTGCAACCGCCAGTGCGGCTATGGAAACGTCGTCCATCTCTGGCAGCACTGTGGTATGCACACATCTGCTTCACAAAGTATAGTCAAAGGAGATAGCTCTCGCGATCGATAGAGCTTCACAGGAAGACCAGGCTCAAGGCCCACCTCGGCGCGGTGCATGACCGTGCGTTCGACGGACTGGAGCTTCTGCACCCGCAGGTTCAACCGATCCTTCCACACTTCTCGGCGCTCGGACCCTGCACGTCTACCGCTGGCATTTGAGTTATCATGAGGTGGCATGGAAGCGCCAACAGCCTGCAAAGTGATGCAACAGCCCAAAAAGGGCACTACAGTGGAGCTGTTTGCACATAATATTTCGAGCGATCGACATAGGCTCTCGGCTCTTGCACCTGCTGCGCGAGCTCGAACGATTGGACAGCGCGAATAATTGCGAGGAATACGAGACGACGAGCTGCAAACACAGCAGGTGAATAACACAACGAGGCCGAATCCGCAGAATGTGCCTGATACTGCTATCTAGAGCGCAGTAAACAAGCTATTTGGACGCCTCCTAAACGAGATCCCAGCTTTCATCGGCGGCATGATCACCTCACCCATGATCGTATTCTCCGGCCTCTTTTCAAGGTACTGGAAATCGTAGTTCATCACCAAGTACGCAAGCAGAAGCTTCATCTCCAGGTTGATGAAGAACCTGCCAGGACAAGCATGCCGGCCATGCCCGAACGGAAGGAACTTGTCACTCGTGCTGATTAGCGACAAGTTCTGCGACTTCAAGTAATCTTCGTGTTCTCTGGCTTTGCTGAACCGAAAAGCGTCGTATTTGTATGGATCTGGATAGATGGCTGGATCGTGGTGTCTCGTCCAGACATCGGTAGCGATCAGGGAGCCATAAGGAGCTGTCCAGCCTTCCTCGTCTTTCAGGCCATTCTTGTCTATGACTTTGCGCTGGACACCACGAACACCGAAGCCGGAGACTCGCATGCTTTCTCGTATTGCCGAGTCTGTCTTGACCATTCTTGCGAGATCTTTCTTCGTCCATTGTCCATTCGCTTCTCGATAAATGGTCTCAGCCTCTTCTCGGATTGCCTCGATATAACCAAGCTTTGGATCTGAACCAAGCAGATCAAGCAAGACGTTCGCGATTGTGAACGAAGATGTGTGAATTGCGGCGAACTCCAGCGGCATCAATCTTCTTGTTATCCAATCCGCATCATACTCTTTCGTTTCGCCACGCTCTTTCGCCAATCGAATTTGCCAGGTCAAGTAGTCATCTGGGGTGGACGTCTCGCCTTTCTCCTCTGGACTGCGATCCTCATACTCGATGTCGGCGAGACGTTTTTCAATGACTGGCAAGGTCAACTTCTTACATTGCCATACGAAGAATCGATTCGGAATAGATGCTAGATGGCCCACAATCGGCTGGAGGAGTTTCGGTGAGAGTTGCACCAACATGACGACCAACATGATGCCTGCAGCGAATCTGGCGTTCAGATCTCGGAACTTCGCATTTCTGCAAAGCGGCAGTCCGATAATCATTCTGTTCGAGATCGCGGCAACGACATCGGTCATGGTTTCCAAAACATGGACTTCTTTCCATTCTTCGGTACTCCGGCCCAACGTGTTGTCGACCTGATATTTCACTTCGTCCCATGTCGAAGGGATCAGATTCGCTAGTTTGCGAGCCAGGTTGCGATGTATGACTTCTTCATGGAAGGTGTGGTGCAGCAATTCTGGATCTGTGAATGCATATTGCCCGGCAAGCATGTCAAAGTGGGCCTCCACAATGCTGGTCTTGCTGTCGGGATGATCGAGCAGCCATCGCAGCTTGTTATTCGGGATTATTATCTCCGAAACACCATTCAGAGTTGGGAAGATGTAGCTCTTGCCTTTGCTGAGGTACTGTGCGGCGGCTCAGTCATGTGCACGCCAAATTATAAAGCAATGAGCAACTTACTTTGTTGTATCCCTCAGCAAGGTATTCGCGTTGATGGAGCAGACATTGTATGGCTGCTCGAATCTCTGAGAACGGACCACCATCTTTGCGGCCGACCCTTCGTCGATGTCAGTCAGCAATTCCTAGGGTTGCATTGCGAATACGAATCATACCATGGCAGCTCTCTCGGAACTATCGCATTTGACGTGAAGGCAGAATACGTGGTGTAGCACACCAAACATACTGCTGCAATCAGCCACCACGAAGCACCAACCAACTGTTCAGCGACATTCTCTACCATTGATCCAGCCATCTTCGAGATGAAAACAATGTCCAAGCTGCGGAAGGCATAATTTCTCAGAAGCTCACTCGGCATCGGCAGCTGAAGTCGATCCCTGGAGGGGCACAACGGCGCCAACAACCTTTCCTCAATTCGGCACACTATCTTTGCGCAAGAAGTTAGCACATGTCAGCTACCAAGACCTGCAATGTCCAAAATCGGCGCAAGATCAGCCTTACTACCAAGCTGCCGGAGGTTGCGTGTGCTTGCAGTAGTTCTGCTTCGGCGAATGCGGCTACCGAATCATGTTCGGAACGAACTAATGTTTCTTCCCGCCACGTCTTGTCGCCTTGCTACGTTGCGTGGGATGGGTCGCCTCAACAACGAGCGACGAATTGTTTGCGGGATGCGCTGTGCCTACGTCGCAGCAGCTCCATGGCTGGTCGTTCGGTGATTCCGCGCAGCAGCAAAGGGCTTCGACAAATCACGAGGCTGGTCACCTTTCACATGCATCGGTCGAAGCTCTCCGAACGTATCGATAAGCCTGTAATGCCTCAAAATGTCTGGTTGAGTTACAAATGTTTTAGCATAGCGCCGACATGCTTTAGCTCGAAGGGGATGCACGACAGACAATCCTTTGAGTCGAGCTTCGTACGTCAGTTCTTCGGCACACTAACAGAGTCGCTCATTGGGCCGACGATGTTGTCGAGCAGCGACAAACTAAGTGTGGCAGCTTGATAGTGGAGCAGCGTGTGCTTATCGGCATCTGGAGTTGAGCAGCAAAATGCTTCAGAGAATGAGTCTTGAAGGTGAATCATAGAGTCCAGCTTTCATATACGTGCAGCTATAGCAAGCACGATGGACGTATTTGGATCAAGTCAGGTCAACCTGAGCAGTCAACACAAAACTTTCGAAAGGACTGGTTTCGCGGGACAAGCGCCATTTTCGCCAACTCTGCTGCTGTTGATTGCTGGCTTCGCATTTGTTCTTATCGTACGGCATGTTGGACAACGAAGGAGTAACAGTCAGCTTCTGGAAAAGGGCGTTGTACCTGTACCCGTTGAGCCTTCATGGCTACCATATCTCGGACACCCATTGAACCTGGTCTGGAACGCGAACAGCTATCTGAACCGCCTACGAAGCAAGTACTCTGGCGGGATCTTCTCACTCAACCTCCTGGGCACTCGACACCACATCTTGCACACTCCAGGATTGACGCACACCTTCTTTGCGCAGGATGAGAAAGCAAATGTCAACGATGTTGCAGAACACATTGGAATAGTCGTATTCGGCTTTCCCAAAGATGAAGGCAAGAAGTTTCAGGAAGCTGCAGGCGAACTCCACGCTTTGGGGAAATACCTGGTGAACGAAGAGTTCTTGGGAGTCATGGTGGAGCGGACAACGCGTAGAGCGGAAGAGAATCTCGCGGACTTTGTCACTGGATGTGAGTTTTTGGCAGAGCAGAAGCCATGGGAACGACGATCTCGCGTCAAGAAGACTACAAACAACCAAGGCCAGGCTGTGTTCGAAGCAAGCCTCTTCACCCTTGTTCGCGACTTCATCGCCAATATGTCCTGCCCTTCAATCATGGGTTCCGACTTCCTCAACAACTTTCCCGATTTCTTCGACGATATCTGGACAGTGGACAAGGAGTTCTTCAAGCTCATTGCAAATCTGCCGTGGTGGGTACCATTTCCAGGCATGAAAGAAGGTCGAGCCGCTCGTGATCGAATCGTCGAACGCCTTCTCCAATTCGAGACAGCAATGGAGAAACGAAGGAATGGAGAAGATCCAGGTCCAGACTGGCCGTGTCTGGAAGACGTCGGACACTACGTGCAAGAGCGTCAGAACGTCTATGAGAAATACGGATGGTCACTACGAGCAAGAGCAGCGTACGAACACTCTTTGAATTGGGCGGCGAATGCAAATTCTAATGGCCTGACATTCTGGATGCTAAATCGCATTTACATGGACAAAGATCTGTTGACACAGCTGCGAGCGGAGATACAGCCTTACATTCGCCTACGTGCAGGGTCAGGCTTGCAAGGATCTGTCAGTGGACAGGGATCATCAGCCTCGTCAGATTTCGAGACGTTCGACTACAACGGACTGATAGAGCGATGCGCTCTGCTCAAGAGCTGTTATATCGAATGTCTGCGGGTGCACACTGCAAGCTGGTCTTTCAAGATGGTGAAAGAGGACTTTAGCTTGCAGGCCCGGAAGGACAGTCAAGGCTGGCTTCTTCGCAAAGGAGACTACTGCCATGCGGCTCACGAGCTTCACAACACAGATCCGAATTACTTTGAAGATCCCTTAGAGTTCAAGCCGAATCGTCACATCAAGTACGATCCTGAGAAAGGCTACGATGTTGCAGATCTGGGCACAATTAGACCATATGGTAAGTACTATCTGAGCTGAAAATGACTTCCGAATGCTGACTCTGGTTAGGCGGCGGCTCAAGTATGTGCAAGGGACGGCACTTTGCAGTGAAAGAAGTGATGATTTTCACAGCCGCGATCATCTCGATGTGGGACATGGAAGTAGCAGGAGGCGGACAATGGAAGATGCCTGCTTCCAGAAAGACGACTGCTACACACGGTACGGATGACGAATGCAGAGTCTGGATCTCGAGAAGGAGTCACGATTAAAGCCGCTTGAGGCTACGATACACGCAATACTGCATACTATAGAGTCAACGTCCAATGGACATCTTCATATCCTTTCCGTCGGGCGAGCCTGACTTGTACATCATGAGCCGGCTTGACTGCGGCAGTGAACAGAAACCCATTTGCCTTTTCCACAGGTGGTGCAACAAATGCTCCACCATCTTTGCCATGCATGTCAAACGCTGCACAGAATATTGCCGCAATGCCTTGTACCTCCGCCTCTGCAAAATGCCGTCCCGGACAGACATTGAATCCTCCGCCAAAAGATCGAAACGAGCCTGTATGCACTCTTCCACTTCCATCTCGATATGACGTCGCTGGATCAATTCCTTTGCCTTCCGTGCTCTTCTCAAACATTGGCAAGAATCGGCGTGGTTGGAACTCATCCGCGTCTTCTCCCCAAACACTTTCGTTCTTGTGAATCAAGGTGGAGGCGTACTGGATTGTAGCTCCTTTCTTCAGCAAGCATGTCTGTCCATCGCTAGGATTCGTCACGAGAGTGTCTTCGGCGATGACTCTATTCGTATGAAGGGGTGCGACTATTCGTAACGTCTCTTTGAAAGTGCTACCAAAGAGCGGACATGATGTTCGAAGCTTGGAGACACTGATCTCGTATCGATTGCCTTTCTTCGTGATACATCGATCAATCTCTTGTCTGATGTCGGCCAGCAATGCTGGGTCTTGGAAAATGTAGCTGACGAACCAGAAAGATGACGGGACCATGTTCACTAACAGTGCATGTGGTGTGCCAGATTCAGCTCGCCCGTAGGCTTCTTGTGTCAGTCCAAACTCCTGCATATGCATGGCCGCTCTAGCTTGTATGAACTTTGAAGAACTTTTGTAGCGTCCTTCCTGCACGTATTTCTCCCAGGCTCGTAGCCACCTTTCTCTTGCCAAGTACGCATCTCGAGCGAGTATTGAAGGCGCAGGACTCATCATAAGCACCTGAATATTCTCTTCCCAGACCCAAAAATCCTTCATAAGAGCTGCATCTGAGGTCACAGGGCTGTCTGACCCGTAAAAGGCCTGGAGTGCTGACTGTGACAGGTGTTCTCTGATCCAGCTCCAAAGACCGAAGACAGCGTTATCCTCTGTATCGATCGTCTGAGCCAGGATATTGACCTGTTTTGATACATTGTCCAAAGTTTGTGCTTTCAGTTCCTCCAGCTCATCTCCCGGTGCGAGGCTGCCATGAATCAACTTGTGATTCTCCATGGTCAAATTGGGCCTGCTGCCATCTTCGCCAAACAGATTGTCCTTAAGAATCGCCACAGTCTTCTCATCAAAGCAGAACACTTTCCCAATGACATCTACGATCATGAGTTCAAGACTTACAGATCGATTGCTTCGTTTCTCCAGTGCAGTAGCCCATTCCGCTGAACTGACGATGTACATTCGTCCATTCAGCATAGGCAACCCATATAAGCCTACGCCTGGGTGCTTCTCATCCATCAAGCGGTAATAGTCCGCGCCTTGTCCCAGCACACCAAACAGGTGGCCGAAGATTGGTGTGAGCGTTGGCAAATACGGAGGTTCTCGTGGGTCTCTTCGAGGTGAGATGAGCCATTGTAGCAGTGCGATCACTGAGACCGCGGAGGCAATCAACGAGAATATTATTACAAGAAATGAATGCATCCTGTACAGTTGCCTTGATGAATCCTGTACAGCTTTCGCATTGCTCGCACTGTTGAAGTGTCCAAGCACTCTTCTCGATTTCTCCGATGCCTTGGTACTCTGCCCTGGACATCTTGTCATTCGGCGTCCATTGATCTTCACCAGGGCTCAAGGTACCAAGAGCTGTGATGCATTAGTCAAAACCTTGACAAGTGGTTTCAAACCTAATATGGACAGCACACTTTAGCGCTGTCCTACTGACCCACCAGTTGCTGCAATGCAGCCTCGCATTCTGAAAGGTGTACGCCATGCCTCTCAACATCTGCAGATTGCTTCCTACAATCGACGGATAAGTGAGACGCCGAGAATCACAGCTGATATCGCGCGCATTTCCGATCACGACCAGACACCATCATCTTTGGCTTCGTTTCCGGAACATCGTTTCGCCGGCTGTCAGACGCAGGATTGCTGCCACAGAGCTACTTTTCGTGAGCCAGGATCAATATCGAAACTCTCTTGATACGTCCTGATGGCGGGCTTCGATGTGCTGGACCGTCTCAATGGCACGAGTGTCGCAGTTCCATTCTTCCTTCTTCTGGCCATTGGCTTCATCTTCTCATATCTGTTCCAAAAGCCTTCTTTTCCAAGCAATGCACCGCCTCTCACCAAGGAGTCGTGGCCCATCATTGGCAGTCCAGCTTTCTTCAGCGAACGATGGCGTTTCTATCAACGAGCAGAAAAGGCCAGCAAGTCCGGCCACTTCTCTTTCTATGCTGGCCAGAACCCTGTGATTGGTCTATCTGCAGTCGAAGAGTCGTCCAGAAGACTTTTCTTCGATTCCAAAGCTTTGAGCGCAGCAGAAGCATATTCAGTTCTACTCGCTGGCGTTCCTACTGTGAAGAGGAATATCGTGGTGAATCCGAAGTCCGAGGACCTCAATCTCACGGAGAAGGACGCAAAGCTTCGGTATCGAATGATTTCCATGATGAAGAGCGAGAAGCTTTCTGGCTGCGTTCCCTGGATGATAAAAGATATCCGACATGCGCTCGATGATTTGAAGAAGGACCCGAAAGCCATTACCGACCCGTTTCAGAGCATATATCGGATCGTGTTCCAGCTGACTGTGCGACTCTCTGCATGCGATGAGCTGGCCGACGACTCCGT
Organism: Pseudocercospora pini-densiflorae CBS 125139; assembly: GCA_000504365.2. Classification (NCBI taxonomy): domain Eukaryota; kingdom Fungi; phylum Ascomycota; class Dothideomycetes; order Mycosphaerellales; family Mycosphaerellaceae; genus Pseudocercospora; species Pseudocercospora pini-densiflorae. The sequence goes on along the minus strand of KZ107283.1, from coordinate 54,842 downwards.
TCTGCGAGAACAGACACTGCACTACTTCGAGCAAATCGCTGGCGCAACAAGTCCTGTGACTATCATGTTTCCATGGATGCCGTCTTTGGGCAAGGTCATGCGGACCTACGGCGGGATGCGGCTTTTTATGATCTTCAAGAAGTTGATGGATCAGCGTCAAGTCGGTGATAAGTTCAATGACACACTCCAAATGCTGATCGATCTCAAAGACACACCAGTCGACGTGATCGAGGTAGGCGCATCTTTTCGTACAGGCATGTATTCCAAAGCTGACCTCTTCTCTTCAGTTTGTGATCAGCTCTCTCTTTGCAGGCCAGAACAACACAGGCATTCAAGGAGCCTGGATCCTGACGCACTTGGCTCACAACGTCGAATGGCAGCGGAGAGTGCGTGAAGAAGTGGTGGCCGTGGCCAACAAGTACTGCCACGACACCGAGCTTCCCCTTGCAGATCGTCTTTCCAAGGTGCCGTTTGATGCTTGGGACAACGAATTTCCAATGATATATCTGTGCCTAAGAGAGACGATGCGTCTCGGCATGCCGGGAACAGCCTTCCGGAAGAATATCTCTAACCAGAACATCCTGATTCCTGGCACAGAAGAAGTCATTCCACCGGATACATATGTTGCGATGCATGTCTTTGATACTCACCTCAATCCCGACTTCTATGATGATCCGATGAAATGGGATCCTTCGCGTTATCTGCCCGATCGCGCGGAGGACAAAAGGCAGATCTATTCGTGGATGGGGTGGGGTCATGGCAGGCATCCATGCCTTGGTGTTCGCTTCGCCAGACTAGAGATCAATATGATCATCGCTTTCTGGTTTGGGTACTTTACAGAGTTTGAGCATCTTGATGCTGCAGGAAACAAGGCCTTGGAGGCGCCTGCTTTCAACAACAATCAGGTCGGCACTCATCGGCCCCAGAGCACTGTGTACCTCAAGTGTAGGCCATTCTAGCTCGAGAACTTATTCACCATGCATATCTTGACACGTAACCCAGAGGACGCGCCTGTATTCCTCGACTGCAGATCTCAATTATCTCTATGTTCCCCTTGCATGCTTGTGCTCTTCATTCTGCTGAACAGCAAGTGTCTCTGTGTCCTCCCTGCTCTTGCATTCATTCTCGACTTTAGGCCGCACTGACGAGCATTCGAGAGCCTTCGGGATGATGCTGTTGAAGGCCTTCGTCATGGAATTTGCCAGGAGAAAGGACTGGCACTTCCTACGTCGAGAGTGCTCTCGGCCATGCGCCTTTGATACTGGAGTTTGGACGTAGTCAGCGGAAGGAGGTGGTTGGTATGCGCGCATTCTGTCAATGTGAAATCTCTGGAGCAGTCGACCGGTTTGCCAGCCCTGGGACTATATTAGCTCGGTCTCTGATGGGCCCTATGAGCTCGCAAATCCTCTGCAATGAGCGCCAGATCGATTGCAACGCTTCAGAAGCCCACACAAGCAGGCCCTACTGAGGCCGATTTAAATGCGTGGGAAGTCTACACCCGCTTAAGGGTCATCTTTTATCACCTCGAACTAGACGGAGTCTCACATCTCAACGATGAAATTCTCGACATGGTCGTGAAGAAAGCCTCAGCACTGTGCCGCAAAGACAATGAGCTTGAGCTATTGCGCGTCATGAGCGCTATCGAGAAGCGAAAGGGCGACAGCGCACTCTACGTGTTGCTCAAAAAGTAATTTACGCCTTGTTGCCGGTACTGTGCCGCTTGCTGACCTCGCGCATAGATATCTAGTGTCGACTCTGGATTCGAGAGAGCGTGAGATGATGGAAAGCCTGCTCAAACAGATGTGCCAACCCGTGCAGGAGCAGGAGGACGAGGAGCGTTCACCGGATTGTCATGGGACTACAGCTTTGAATCAGCAAGCAAAGCACGCAAACACGGGATCATAGAAATGAGATCCAGTTGAAGTGTTTAGAGAAAAGCTCATCTTATATTGATCGTGAATCATCTCGCAAGAGGACGTGTTCACTTGCGTTATACTCAACTTCCTTCGCTGCACTCAACCCGGAGTGATTGACCATCACTGTCTTTCTCATGGTGATCGCATTAGCCGCGCTCTTGTGAGCTCACCAGTATCAGCCTCGGTATTCGAACAAATGCTCGTTGCTATGATGAGCAGGCTGATTCTTCTGGGCTTTTTCCCTCAGGCTCTCGTGTATGCATTTCGCGACGCGTTCGTTTTGGCGAGGCAGGTCTAAGATTGACAGGAACGATCGGAAGTCTTCGCAAATCTCAGCCAGTCACCTCAATGGATGTCACTGGGCTCTTCCGATTGTGATGGAACAATTCGGACTGTGTCCTGATCGCCGCAACGGATCCAATGCAGGGTGCCGAGCATGGCCGGCCATGCTTGCTTTGCGTGTAGAAGCAATTGTCGAAGAAGCAAGAAGACAGGAGACCGGAGAAAGAGAGAAATGGAAAAATATTCAGATGCGCCAAACAAGGCAGTCCGTACCTGAACATCACAAGTGGAACAGGTGGAACTGATCGCATGAGCTGTGAAAGTGTCATCGTGATCACAGGAGCTTGGTGTCTGTTGCTGGGCCATGGCGTTCCGAAGAGTGCCCGAGCGTCAATGTCTCCACACTTGACGTCTCCTGAGACATGCCACTCGACCTAAGTGAATGTACGACTGCCAATACCTGACTGATTTTCAACAAAGCATTGCATTAGCAGAGTGTGTTCTTCAGCTTCGATCAATATATCTGGGCAATTCAGTCCCGCAGCGCTTGGCTCCGATGCCATAAGATTCCGTAAGCATTGTGTCAACCAAAACTCCAGCTGGTCCCACCATGACGATGGAAGCTCTGGATGGCGGGGCAGCATAGCATGGCGAGGCCTATCCTAGCGGACGACCAGCTACGTATCCAATAAAGACTTTTCCTACGGCGCCATGCAGATACGTCGCTGGGAGTAGTAGGACCGTTTAAAAGATTTGCTCGTGCCCATCGCAGTTGCTTTTCCAATTCATCCTCACAACTCTACAAAACAGATTATTCCCTGATATCCTACCAACAACACTACATCCAACACTACCACCAACATGCCTCAGAGAATCCCAGAAGCCGAGTCGCTCCTTGAGCTCCTCTCCCTTAAGGGCAAGGTCGTCGTCGTCACCGGCGCTTCCGGACCCAAGGGAATGGGAATTGAAGCCGCTCGCGGCTGCGCAGAGATGGGTGCCGACCTCGCCATCACCTACGCATCAAGAAAAGAGGGCGCTGAGAAGAACGCCAAGGAGCTGAAGGAGAAGTACGGCGTCAAGGTCGGCGTATACGAGTGCAAGGTCCAAGACTACGCCAACGTCGAGAAGCTCGTCAACGACGTGATTAAGGACTTTGGCAAGATCGATGGCTTTATCGCCAACGCTGGTGCCACTGCCAACAGCGGTATCCTCGACGGCTCCGTTGAGGACTGGAACAAGGTCATCAACGTCGACTTGAACGGTACCTTCAACTGCGCCAAGGCTGTTGGCCACCACTTCAAGGAGCGAGGCACTGGTTCCCTCGTCATCACCTCTTCTATGTCCGGACACATCGCCAACTACCCACAAGAACAGACCTCCTACAACGTCTCCAAGTCTGGCTGCATCCACATGGCCAAGTCCCTCGCCAACGAATGGCGCGACTTCGCTCGTGTCAACTCCATCTCCCCTGGATACATCGACACTGGTCTCTCCGACTTCGTGGCCAAGGACATCCAGAAGCTGTGGCACTCTATGATTCCAATGGGCCGTGACGGTCTCGCCAAGGAGCTCAAGGCTGCCTACGTCTACTTCGTCTCTGACGCATCTACCTACACCACTGGTGCCGATCTCCTCATCGACGGTGGCTACACCTGCAGGTAAATGCAGAGTACGATATCATGAGCTTATGAAACGAAAAATTTGGACTCCCAATGCCACTGCGGCACAGCTTTGAGAGCATATTCCTGCTGGGGAGAGAGTACTTTCTGATGTGAAAATATATACCTCAAATGTAGCTTCGAAAACGAATGCCATATTATGACTACCAATTCATCACCGCCCACATTCTGTGTCTCTTCTGTTTCTCGATCCAGACCCCCAGATCACGATCTTTGAACCAAACATACCCCACCGACCCCTCCATGCTCGTGCACGCCGAAATTATACCAGCCGTGATGTCACACGACCTCATGCGCACATGGCACGACGAATCCACATTGCACAACGCGTACCTGCATCGTCTCCATCGTACTGGCATTACGTTGAATCAACGACACCCATGCTGAGAACATCTGTCGCGACACACTTCTCCATTTGACCAACCCGAAGAGCATCGCCTGCCTTCCCGCCAAGATAATCCAGGTAAGCACATAACAGCCAGCTAAGACCTTTCAGTCTGACGCACAAGGTATCGAGTTCACAATATCACAGAAAGATCTGTCAATTGTTCCAAAGAAAAGGTCATTGAAACTCCTCGACCGCTCTCGAGGATGTGCTTCTGAACAACAAACAAAGTTCTCAAGCCCGCCATGTCACTACTGACACCCTCCAGACTCCATGCTTTAGAAAACTCAAGAACATCCTCAATCTTCTCGCTGTCTCGTGCTAGCACCTCCGCATGCGTTCCGCCAACATTTGCTCGTTGACACTTGCCTCCGATCTCTATCTTTCCAACCAAACAACAATTTCCATCTCATTACTCATTTCTCCATATTCGGGATCTGCTACAAATAGAATCGCCACACCTTTGTCCTGACTCGAGATCTGACGAGTGTGGCACTTTCTAGAAATCGTAATCTGGGGACACGGCTTGATGGAAAGCTTCTGGAATCCGAAACATTGGGGTGGCGGGAGTTGTGAGTCAAGAACCCGGCGAGTATGTCATTCTTCTAACATGTAATTTTTATGTCTTGTAGAAGGTGTATAGGGTCCAGTTGGCTTGTGTTTCTTGATGGTAATGAAGGCAAGGAGCGAGATGTTGGACCCCGTCGGTCGCGAGCATACACTTCGTCGTGGTGAGGTTGGATATTTTCATGATGTTCAGTTGTCTCTATAGACTAGCTAGTAATACATGGTAGCAAAAAATCGCCAGGCTCGCTGAAGCGCCTATCAAGAAAGGAAGAGTCCTTGTTCAGTCCCAAATCCATCTCCAAAAACACATTACCATATATCGCCTTTCCTGCTCCCGCCAGTATCCGTGATGTCCGTCCTGTTGCGCCGATTTATGTGCTTCTGCTCATTCTCGTATCGTACAGTGGTGGTATGTGTATCCACCATGGGTATATTGCTTCTCATCGTCTCGCACCGGCATACTCTAACTTCCTTATTATCTGATTACAGCTTTCCACTCTTACGTTGACTTCTTCCGGACAGAGCTGCAGCATATCGCCTGAGCACTGCTCCCAATAGTCTTTCCTCTTTCTGACAAGTTGTAGCGGTCTGCCCTCTGCTCCACCGATATCTGGGTTCGCGCCAGCATTGATTAGGACCTCGACGACCTCCAAGCTGCCTGGGTGACCGGCCTGACTCGCAGCTATAGCAAGTGGTGACCCGAATCTGCCATCTTTGTCTCTCTGGTTGACCGATGCTCCTTTCTGTATCAGCATCTTGACCACTTCGTCATTGCATAACCACGCTGCCGAAAGAATCGGAAAGCCACACAGTCCGCCCTCGCCTGACACGCTGGCGCCGTGCGAGAGAAGTGCTCTGATCTTGTTGTTACCCTTTTGAAACACCGCGGAGTTCATGCGGCAGACATCGCAGGAACCTTGCATGTCTTCGGTGAGTCGGTGTGCTACGACCAAGCTCTGAATCTCTGAGTGATTCCAAAGTGCTGCGGCAGTCAATGTGGCATCCGCATGACCGAGAGATGACTGATCTGCTTCTCCAGAGTTGAGAAGATCTTCAGCTCTCTTGAGGTCACCTCTATGAATGGCGCGATAGAGTGTCTTGTCGTAAATTGCTGATGGTGGAGGAAGAGGCTTCGTCGGGTGATACTTGCCTCCACTCCAGATGTGCTTAACATTCGCCGAAACATTTTTGAGCGACATCATCTTCATACGCTTCTGGATGCCATTGATGTCCATATTGCCATTCGTCTCGTCGCATGGAGCTGAGGCGTATGTGTTGACACTGATTGCAAAGCTCGAGAAAGAATGAGATGAGTTGCGTTTGCTGTTCCGGAAGAGTGCCTCGACAGACCAGCGATTCTTCCGATGAAGGTCTCGAGCAGCCATGAGGTCGTTGATCTCAGCAATGTATGCTTGTAGCTGAGCTTGCTCCCAATTTCTAAGCTGGTGCCACAGGCGGAAGCAGTCTGGATCAGAGAGCCTGCCTTCTTCGCCTTCCTTCGATGGAGGGTGATGTCCTGTGCATGGAGTTATGTGCTCGAAATTGAAACCGCAATGTCCCCTAGCTGCTGAGTCGAGGTGTTTCTGCAAGTCTTCTTCATGATCGAAACCCACCTGGCATTTCTTGCACTTGTTTTTTCCCTTGAACGTTTCCAGGTGCAGTTGCAAATGGTCCAGCAAGGTCTCATCGTCTTCGAAAGGTTTTCCACATATAATACACATCTTTGGTTCCGACGACAGCCATGACTCCACATCTTGAGGCGCAACGGGTATTGAGCTCTTGACCACAGTCTCACGTAGTTTCTTGGGTTTGGGTCTAGGGTTCAGGACTTGCTCAATCACATCGTTCGCCGCATTGAAATCACGAGATGATTCTTTGGATAAGGTGGGCCGGCTTGATGTTGCTCGACTGCGGCTTGAGGAGGATGGTCGGCTAGAGACGGACTCGGGTGGAGAGATGCTGACAGTTGGAGGCGGAGGTAGTTTCTCCTCTCGGAGACTGGCACTAGAGTGTCTCCTTGGAGGCTTCTTTGTCTTCTTACTGGGTGGCTCCATGAGGCCTTGGTAAGTATACTCCTCTTCTGCAGGCTCACCAGGCCAAGGCTTGATTGTAGTCTTTGGAGGTGATGCTTCCAATTTGACAGGTGTATGCGACCAATCCATGCTGCCACTCCGACTACTCTTGTTCTCGCCAGGTTTTCTGATATCCGCCAGAGACCTGGTACTTCGAAGGTGTGATGGTGGAGGCAGCTCATCGGGGATGGTCATGGCAGTCATGGTCGACGCCATTGAGTATCCAGACATTGACTTCCCACTCTCGTCAGATGACAGCGACCTGTGCTCGCTGCCGTCGGATGCAACGGAAGACAAGTCAATAGGATTGGCGCCAGTAGCTTCGCCATGCTGCTCTCTGCGATGCCTCTGTAGGTCGTGATTGCGCCCAAATGACCTGCCACATTTGAGGCACAGATGTCTCTTATCTGGCTGCAAGCCGAGCCGCCGCCGGTGCATGTCTGTGTGACGGTGACGAGCTAGAGCCCTCTTCTCGGTGTATGTAGTTCCGCAAGCATCGCATTCGTAGTTGATGCGCGCCCGCTTGTTCGGCGGGAGATTGCTGTCCGGCGAAGGTCCATCGCTGTTGCTGTGGCTGTCTTCCGAATGTGTGTATTCAGTCTTGACATCGATTAGGTGTGCGTTCTCCTCCGCGATCGGTACAAGCCCAGAGTTGTTGTTGGTGCTGTAGAACAACTGGGCTTGAGGCTGTTGTGCGTGAAGATGTGTTGTTGGTATGGTTTGAAAGTCCATGCTTGATGGTCTGTGTCCAAACGAATGTGAGGAGAGCCGAGTAGGGTAGCATCGACGATGGCATCCGTCGTATGCAGGATCAATATCTCCAGATGATATTGTACATGTACATTGGGCTATATTTTGTCTTGACACAAGTAGAAAGGTAGCAATGCGTCAAAACAACCCAAAGGCTAATTGACGTGCAGCAATGCGATTGACGCTCCGAGCGATGCTAAAATGAACATGAACCAACCTGGATATGCTGACAATGATAGGGTGAAGTTTCGAAAGTAGGCGAACTGGTGCAGTAGACGCTTCATCAACCAGCACATATGCAAGCAATCCACGTGCATCAGCTTGCCAACATGAAAGTGGCGAGCGCGATCTTCCCACGCTATCCTCTTCTGGGCAAGAGCGAAAGGTAGATCAAGGGCGCCCGCAGCAAAGTGGTGCTGCCAACCAAGTCGTCTCCCGGAAAAGCGGATGGTCTGCCGAGTGAGCTCGAGCGGACAATGGCTGAGACGTTTCATGTCTACAAGCCCTGCAGGAACGATCATGACAGATCGACGGTAGAAGCGCCCAGAACAGTGAACGCCTTTGAGATTCGGTGCCGCTGCCAACGACCCGTCTCGGCCATTGTGCATCGCGCATGCAGTTCCTTCTGCAGCTCCGTTTTGCATGACTTCTGGATGGTCACCGGTGCAGGACTCATGAATCTCGACTGCCTGCTCAAGCATGGAGCTGCAGGAACATTCGCTGATGGCTGTCTTCTGAAACATGAAGGGTTCTCGAGATTTGCGAAAGATCCCGTGTCGTCACCTGAGAATTTGCCAGCCGGAGCGGCATGCTTTCCTCATCGAGAAATCCCGGTGCACTTCAGCATTTACGCGCCTTGCGAGAGGTAGTTCGAGATGGCGGAAGTAGGGCGAGAAGCTCACGCCTCACATTATTTGGCTTCTGTACGCGAGCTTTCACGGCTTTCACAATCGTTCTCGATGGATGACACATTGCCTCTTTGACTTCAGGACCTGAACATCGAACCCACCTGAGTCGAGTTGGAGATGAGGAAGAGCCTCACTCTGTAACAGACCCTTCATGCCGATCTTTTGTTTCCACACCATTGCCGCCGGGATTCAATGCTCCGGGCTACAATCCGGACCGCGCTGTGCCGCGTGTCTCGGACGAACCTTGCTGATGTTATCGAAGAAGTCGTAGTTGAAAACTTACCAAGCGAGCATGCTCGGTTTGATACCGATATGGCGTGCGGAACACTGCTGTCAGGGAATGTTCCGGGAAGGGCGCCTGAATGTGCAGCTGTCATGCAGAAGATCGCGTTGCTTGCACGCAACTACCAGCCTTGCCTGCATGTAGAGCACCATTGTACAGAGAGCTAGTATGAGGCCGCGTAGCCTGACCGCTCGAGCTGTTGCGTCTGAATGGCTTCACACAAGCTCAGGGTTTGAAGTGCAGCGTTTCAGGATGAGGTTGGGCAGCAGCGAATTCCCACAGTGCAGTGGGCGCCTCACATGATTGCGCACAAGGTTGCAGACTGCAGCCAGGTCTCGTGGGCACGCCGAACTGCAGACTTCAATGGTCTGACAGACCGACGTGAAGTTATCCAGAGCTGCAGGAGAGAAGGAATGCTGTCTATTTGAGTTGCAAAGGAGTCGGCATCTTTTGTCGTGGTTGTTGGGCAGCAATGCGTCGGAGTCATGTGGCCGCCATTTCTGCACGCAATAGACGACTAGAAGATGGTCGATCTCAGGCACAAAGACATTAGCTGTGCAGAGCCGCAGTCGATTGAAATCTCGCGCATAAGACGTTCGTATCTTTCTTCCGACAGGAAAGGAGAAGTGGAAGGCAAAGGAGATATCGCAGGCTTGAAGCAGCTTGGAGCGTTTGCAGCTCTCTCAGCACAGCGATCCAGAAGTCCACCAGAAGACACCTTTTGCAGGCAGCCGTCAGGTCTCCAGTTGACCAGTGAACATTCGGAAACGCTCTTCTGCCTCCAGACACTCGCCAGAATCAACAGCCACAGCGGAGAGGCCACAGACTCAGCTGAGCGCATACTGCGCTGCGTGCTCCTGTCCGGTGGCGTCCACAATCTGCTCAGGCAGCCTCGTGAGCGGCTCAGCTGCTATGGAGTAGCCATGCGACCGTACCTCACACGACAGACAGTGGAGTCTGCCACGTTTGAGGACAGATAGATACTTCTTGGGCATCAACATGAGCTTCTGGTCGTTGGAGAAATTGAATGTAGAGAACTGGTATAGACAGAGCACAAAACGACACACAGAAATTGGCTTTCGGTATCGTTTGAAGTAGAGTGTTTCTCTTGGCAACTACGTCAGGTCTGTTCTTCACTTTCACCCCTCGCCTAGCTTTCTGCACGTGCAACTACGACAGCTCAAGTGGTAAACTTGGTATGCCTGCCATGTTGTCCGCCTGAGCAAACTCCGACAAACCAAAATAAGCCAAACAACCACCTAATCTACCCTACTTTCCGCCCGTTCCTCCAGCTCCTACCACTACCCTTTCTCTCCCGGCTGGGCAGGTTATTGTCGAGCAGCCACGATGGTGTTGGGTCATAGGAAGAACTCGCTCACATCGGGCAGCCGGTCCAGTATGGAAGGCCACAGTGATGCTGAAGATGGCGACGAGACGGTGGTCAGCTCCGAGCAGGGCAACGTGCTCACCCATATCATATCACAACTGCGACCAGGCGCCGATCTCAGCCGCGTAACATTGCCAACTTTTATTCTCGAGCCGCGAAGCATGCTGGAACGAATAACAAACTTCATGGCACATCCCGAGACACTGCTTCCACCGCCGACCATAGACGACCCTGTACAACGATTTGTGGCAGTCACCAAATTCTACATGAGCGGATGGCACATCAAACCGCCAGGCGTCAAGAAACCGCTGAATCCGATCTTGGGCGAGATATTTACAGGCTACTGGGACTATTCGGATGGCACAAGGGGATACTACATCTCTGAGCAGACCAGTCATCATCCTCCTAAGAGTAGCTATTTCTTCATGGCACCAGAGCACCACATCCGGATCGACGGTACATTGAAACCACGAAGCAAATTCTTAGGCAACAGTGTGGGCAGTTTCATGGAAGGCATTGCGGTCCTCAGATTCCTCAACAGAAATGAAAGATAGTACGTACTCGCAGCTTGGGAGACACGTGTGAAATATTATGCTGACAGCGACCAGCTTCGTGACGCAACCAAACATGTACGCGCGCGGAATTCTCTTCGGAAAGATGAAATATGAGCTTGGCGATCATGCGGTCGTTCGATGTCCAGAGACGGGTCTGGAGGCAGACATCGAGTTCAAGGTCAAAGGCTGGGTAGGCGGTACATATAATGCGATTGGCGGCTACATCAAAGACAGCAAGACCGGAAAGAATCTCTATGAGCTCAGTGGACTTTGGAACGCGCAGATGTATATCAAGGACCTTTCGACAGGCCAGAAGGAATTGCTTTTCGACGCATCGCATGCAAAGCCGAGTGTTCCGAAGAGCAGGCCATTGGAAGAGCAAACCCCTAGAGAAAGTCAGAAATTGTGGCACACCACAACTGCAGCAATCAAGAAAGCTGATCAGAAGACTGCGACCGATGAGAAGTCGCGAATAGAGGATGAGCAACGGAAAGAGGCGGCAGAAAGAGGAGATCAAGAATGGAAGCCGAAGCTGTTTAGAGCTGCGCCTCCAGGAGATGAACAAAGTCTGGACTGGGTTATCGATGCGGAAGTGGATCATACTGCACCGGTCGAAAAACAGATCGAGCAGATACTTGCTATCGCTCCGATACTGCCTGGGCAGACAACACAATCATCACAGCACCAGATCCCGCAGACCCTTCCTATGGAAGACACTGCACCGCAAAAGCAAGCTCAGCAGCAACAACCCGCAGGTGGCGATCTGATAGACTTTGGGCAGAACGACGAAGCCGCTCACAAGACGCAGTCGGCACCTCAGGTACAAGAGCCGGAAGAAATGGCATCGTCATCGCTGCAGCAGCCATTGGTGCCGACGCAGACATCGCAGACCACACCTGCCGCTGTCGGTAGAAGAGGAGTATATGGTGATCCCATCAGGCGAATGGATAGTACGGGCGCCGAGGACGTCTTCCACGATGCGGAGTCATGATGGTTGTGCACAGTGAAATAATCGGGCATAAAAGGCGTAGACACGAGCGTTGCTGCATTAGTTATATACCACACCCACGAAAGCATGAGCATTCTTCAACAGAATTTGTTGTGCACTTCGTCATCTACCTTTGGGTATCCCACTGTCTGCTTCAAACGCGACGGTTTCTTTTGCGGGAGGCGATGCGATTCCGTTCAAAAGTGCGAGAGCACCAATTGTTATACTATCAACATTTATGGCCTTGGTTTCTGCTCTGAACCGGATCATCAACTTTTCTGTAGCGTCTGCAATCCTATATCAAACACTCTGAAACTTCGTGGGAAATAATTTCGCAACGCAATCAATGTACAAATCCTATTTGCGAAGTGATGCGAGGAGAATGGTAATGTCGCTGTCGCCAAGATTACCCTAAGGTGCGTTGTTTCAACCCTTCGGTCTCGGGTTTGAGAGCTCTTCTGGCATGCATGTGAAAGATGAAGCTCTGGTTGATCTTCAATGCATTCTTAGCAGACAATGAATATAGCACGTTTCGTATGGGGTTCTGCTCATAGATAGCAACCAAGGAATCAGCGATCACCGTCTTCTGATGATCAGACCGCTTGCCTAGAGAATTGTCAACTTCGAAACGCGTAGTGCACGCGACGAATCCATTGTCAACGGCGGAGCAGCTTCACTTCACTCACACGCGGCAGGCGCGACTGCCCTACCCCGCCATACAAGATGGCATCCTCAGATCCTCGAAAACGCAACGCAGTGCCACCTCCACCACCACCGCCCGCAGAAGAGAACAAGATGGAGGCACCGTCTCAACCAGAGTCACGGCCAGCAAGCGCAGCAGCTCCAACAACATCAAATCTATTAGACACCAAGAACGAAGAGGATAGCGGCGGCTACAAACTCCGCTTCTGCACAGTCTGCGCCTCAAACAACAATCGAAGCATGGAAGCCCATCTCCGCCTCACAACCGCACCCACAGGTCCCTACCCAACCATCTCCTTCGGCACAGGCTCTCTCGTCCGCCTTCCCGGTCCCAGCATCTCACAGCCCAACGTCTACAATTTCAACTCAACATCCTACGCGAACATGTACGACGAACTACTGGCAAAAGACAAACGTCTCTATAACGCGAACGGGATTCTACCGATGCTTGAAAGGAATAAGAACGTGAAATTTGGACCGGAAAGATGGCAAGATTGGAAGGTGGGAGTTCCAAGGGTGGGGAAGAGGTGGGTGAACCCTCAGGTACAGCAGCAGCAACAGCAGGAAGGTGTGGTGTCAGAAGCAGAGTATGCTGAGGATAAAGGTTATCAAGGGACGGAAGCTGGGACTGTGGATATTGTGATTACGTGCGAAGAGAGGTGTTGGGATGCTGTGGTTGACGATCTGCTATCTCGTGGTAGTCCGCTGAACAGACCTGTGCATGTGTTCAATGTGGATATCAAGGATAATCATGAGGAGGCGTTGATCGGAGGTCGAGCGATTTTGGAGTTGGCGGATGCGTTGAATGCTGCGGCGAGAGAGGAGAGGGAGGCGTATTTGAGTAGTGGGGGGAGTGCGAATGGATTTGATCAAGGGAGCGCTGGGAGAGAGGGGTTCGATGAGAGGGTACCGGATATTCTGGCGAGTTGGCAGGAGAGGTGGCCGCTTTTGCCGGCTTTGTGGACTTTGGCTTGGTTCTGAGAGTGGGAACAGATACGAAAGAAGATACGAGATGAAGAGTAAACAAGGACGAGCATCGGCCATGGAAGTCGGGTTGACCGCGTCCCGCAGGAGGCCTCCTCCCGGCAGTGGCTTCCTAGCCTTAGGATGCGAAATGCGGTCTCAACAACGGAGGGACGATTTACTAGAAATGTATAACAACAGAGAGTTGTACCTGCAGGTGCAATGCCTTGCGCTCAGAGCTCGCAGCGCCGACAGACTCGATCGACCGATCTGGGACGGGAGGAGCACTGCAACTTTCTCTGGATTTCCGGATATTGTGAACGCCAATCGATGATTTTCTGTCAGACAATTCGCGCGAGTCCGCTCCCGAGCGTTCAGAACATGCCTTCAAATAGCATACCGACCCAACAGCCCTGTTTCGCGCCGCACTATGCTTGCAGCTTCAATACCTTCTACTACGAACCTCCACCACCATTGATCCTGATAGACGAGCGTCAGTTCGTCCAACGTGGCACAAGCCTTTTGCAAGTCGCTCATAGCATGCCGAGTCGCTTCTTGCCACGCACTTCGAGCCGGGCCAGGCTTGAGAAGTGGGTCTAGCCACAACATTGCAGCCTCATCGAACTTCTCAAGCCCTTGTGCGTCCGTCTTGCCATGTTCATAGAACGTGTCTGGATTCAATGCCATTACGGCATTCATCAAGGCCCTTCGCGAGCTCACTCTGATTCGAGATCGGCACAGCTCTATCTCTCCCGAACGCTCCAGCCAGGTTCTCACACAACGATCGGTAGAGAAGACCCAATTCTGCATGAGAATGCAGAACATGATCCAGAATGTCACAATATATGCGTCCAAGTCCTGGTCAGCAGCTGCTCCAATGGCTACAGCCCATTCGCAAATGATTAGAATACGCAGGATATGGATCAGGCACCAGTGGGGCTTGGGACGCTCTGGTGCTAGTAACGGCCAATTGAGTAGGGAGTTGATCACCGTGCTCTCACCCACGAATACCCTCCAGCACGTCTCATTAACGTGGTTTGCAGAGAGAACGAGGCGATTGTAATTGCTGCCTTCTCTTGCGCCGGGCTTGCGAGGCTTGTTGCCGAATATCAGGACCGTGGCAATACCGGCCAGAACAACTACTAACAAGAAGGCCATGGCAATCCAGCAATTCGCAGTAATGGACACGACCAGCAGCAAAATCCACACTGACCACCCACAGGCAGTCGCGAGAATATATCTCCATTGAAGCAATGACTTTGGCAAGGCAACCCAGCTAGATTTGATGCGAACTCTGCGTTTGCCAAGATTCTCTTCTAGGTCCTGGTGTGGCACTGTGCAACTACTCGAGTTTGGTCGAGTACGCTTGACAGAGACTATCTCGAGCACTTGTGGGCGCTTTCCGGCTTCTGCTTTGATATTTGGATGGGGATTGTTGATGTCCTTGCACTCGATATCGCGTAGCGCCATGTTCAGTGTGTATGCACTTGCCATGTGGTAGACATCTCCGTAGCGGCCATCGATACAGAGAGGCTGGTGACCGCTTTCGAACCTATCCAAGCAGCAAACATCTTGCAAGTCGTGCTCAGCGAGTAGCAGTCGGCTTCCAGAGGGGGTCACGGTCCAGCACCAAAGCGGCATGCGACCGGTGAGCTGGAAGACATGTAGTACACGTGGAACATCCAGAAAGTCGACCAGTGCCGAAAGTGGTAAGATGCCAGCGAGTTGTGCTACCCATGGTCTCGAGTCTATGGCAGAATTGATGGATGAACTTATGCCGTTGAACATTTTGATTGATTTCTTCTGTGATCTCCATGAGTTTCAGATTGTTTTGATCTTACCGGCATAGCATCGTCCCATTCTCCAGTAGACAGCACTCAGAAGCATGCAGTGATGCCCTAGTCTCACAAGCTGAGATTGAGGCCGCTCGGCTGTGCCTATCAGCCACCTGCATGTCAAAATGATACTTCCCTTTTTCCACTACGTCTATACCACGACAGCACTTCATCACAACAGCCCCAGCTCCCAGGACCCTGCGTTGCTCCCCGGAAATCATGTGTGGCTATGATGAGCCATCAGACAGTGATGATAGTATCTCGGACGTCGACATCGCGGTCAAGCAGCTGAGAAAGATATGGCTGGACATTGCCAGTACATCTTCGCTCCCACCTACATCAAAGGGCCGAGCAGCGCAAGTGCGCTACGGCACTCCGCTATTGGCTGCTTCCCGCGCGGACCGACCCGATTGCCAAAACAAGCACGATTACGTGATCAACGATCACGGACACCACGGACTTAGATTTCTGAAGGAGACGACAGACAACAATAACAACAGCAGCTGCTCAGGAGGCATGCTCTTTGCGACTCTAGCATGGGCTTGCAATGATATGCCCATGCGGCGGTGTGACAACATTTCCTGCCAGAAGGTCAGATCGCTATTGGGAAGGGCCATCCCACACTGCCGATGGACAGCGTACAATGATCTAGTGTTAACCGCTCTGTCTTGTCGTCGGTCAACATTTTTGGAAGCGATTTTCCGGTGCGTTCACGCCAGCCTTTCCAGCTCGAAGTCGCTGGTCGAGGAACCGCCTTTCCCCTGCGTTGACGTGACAGGTGCTCTTGACGTTCTCAAATGGGCTCTTCTCATCGCACCGAAGCTTTTCCATTCTCACCAAGGTCCCAACCTAAGAACTATGAGTTATTCGAGCATGGTCGGCTCAACAACATCCCTATATACATCTATGTCCTTGTCTCTGCGCTTAAAGTTGGCATTACTGACGGACTACCTAGACTTCGACGTAGTCTGTCCCAACCGCCTCTGGAATCTGGCTGAAGTCTGCAGGTCTGGTACTGTGGATCTCATGCCACTGGCTGCGATCGCTAAGGAGTTTCAGGAGGGGCCGCGAGTAGAAGATCATGCAAGCTGCACAGCACAAGTATGCACAGTCGCCTCGGACAATAGCACTCTTGTAACTCAGGCCCACAAATGCATGAGCTTGGAATGCGACCAGGAGACTCGATTAGACCCTGCAATATTGAATGCCGCGTACGAGGGGTCTTGGGAAAGTCCACTTCCCGGGGCACTTGGAGGCTGGGGAACAAATCTCGAATGGCGACAAACAGCATGGGCAACTGCTTCCTTAGAGACCGAACCTACGCTTTGCCGACGGAATGACTCCTACATGGCAGTTTCTCATGTCTGGAGTGATGGCACAGGTGTTGGCAGAAAGAGAGATGGGGTTGTCAACACTTGCTTGCTCCATTTCTTCGCATACAGTGCTGCTAAGCTAGAGTGTGATGGGCTCTGGTGGGACGCTATCTCCTTGCCTACTGGCAGAGCAGAGCGGCGAGCAGCTCTAGGCATCATGCTGGACAACTATCAGAAGGCGAAAGTCACCCTTGTGCATGATTATGGTCTCTTGAACTTTGAGTGGCGAGATGATGGGAGTCCTGCGGTCGCTTTGGTCCTGTCAGCTTGGTTCTCTCGTGGATGGACTGCAGCAGAGCTCTTCGCTTCGAACACACATCCCGTCAAGGTCTTGTTTAAGAATCCGGATTTGAACGGCCCACCTCTGGTACTCAAGGACCTTGATGAAGATATCTTGGCCTTTGATGACCTGCAGAGCATCGACCCATCAATGGAAGAGGATGTCATGGAAGGAATACACCGCGGCGGTAAACGGTCCACGCTCTCGGTGCCAACACTTGGCTACTTCGTTGCTGTTGATCTGATCAGACGGTTTCGTGCGGTGGACGATCAAATGAATCAGCGCTCTCTCTTGAAGATGCAGACCGTACAAGATCTGTTACAGACTCTCAAAGGCCGAACGACCTCATTCTCCCGCGACTACCACATAATAGCTGCTCTAATGAACGGTAGCCATCCTGGGATGGTGACCTCAACAGACAACATGGCCCTGACACGAGGTATACTGAGTGAATTTGGGTCGATACGCATAAAAGACGTGTATCATGCAGAAGTTCCCATGAGCCGGTCCGGTCCATGGAGCTGGTGTCCGCCTTCCATTTACAGCCTTGGAAAATTCAATAGGGAGTACAACAGCAACAATGATACATGCCAAATAGATGGCGACGGCACTCTTTCCGGAGTATTCCAAGCTTTCCCAGTCTATAAGAATTACAAGATCAATCCGCTTGGATCGCATGTGGCTTTAACGACGAGAGTCAACAAAGCCTGTATGAACCGTTCGACGTGCGTTCTCTTGACACATGGAACGGAGGCGAAGCGACGAGGTTTTATCGGTGATCGCATCTTCATTTTAGCCAACGTGCTGCGAGGGAGCTTTGATAATAAACAAGACGTGCTCCCCCATGTACCTTGCCAATGGGTCGCATGTGTACGTGTGTCTGGATTTGGCTCTGAGACACACTTTTTGAGAACCGCACATCTAGTCAGAGCGAACTTCTGGGAGTTGCAGCGGGGCAATCCTGTGACGACTAGGCACATAGGCCTGTTTGCAGATGGATTCATGCTCGAGGAGATGCCTCTGGCCAGATCCATATTCGCGCACTTGAAATCTGAGTCCGCTGAGCCTGTTTCTCAACCGCTGCAGGCTGATCATGGCAAGTTGAAAGCTGCTGTGGTTATGGTAGATCGGATCCTCAATGTACTTGAGCGAGTAGTAAGGGATCACGATCTGGACGAGGATCTACTCTCCGAGTCAGCGGATGCGATGCGAAGGCTCATTGGAAGCGGCAAAGGGCTCAAGAGACTTGCAGACCCTCGACAATTGGAGACTGAGTTCGAGAACAGCGACTCTTTGCACTGTGAAGAATCGATAGCGGCCAGAAACATGTGCAGACGATATGTCCGTGACTTGATTCGACAGAGCGAAATACTTGTCAGTCACCTACATCGGTCGGATACAGGACTCAAAATCGCATTCCAAGCTGCGAAAACTGAGATCATGACTGAAATGGATTATCACCTGGTCCAAGTTACTTTGTCTAATGACAGCGAATCCAGCGCCATACCCTCAGTCTCCAGAAAGTCTCTCGATGATGGTGGATACCCAGTCCACGTTCCGCTGCATGGACATCATAAGGTAGTATTCGTCACGGAGAATTTTAACGAAATGGGGAGACGAAATACTTTCGAAAAGTTTGCTGAGCTCATTCTTGAGCTGCACAGGGCAAAGACGTTTAGTGAAGAGCCAACGAAACATGTGCTGAACACACTGCTAGGGCCAATCCAGCTTCTAGTTGGTGGGGAACAATTGTGCCTACAAGACGTCTGGACTGGATTCAAGAACTATTTACTATTATTGGTTTTGGGGAGCCTTTCCATTCCGGTCCGAACTTCAGATACTACGGAGGGCGATTTAAAGCCGGTTGAGCCCCAAAAAATTCATCATATTAAGAGAACACCGTACGATAAGCACCCCAAGTTAGCAAAGTTAGCTGCCATGGACAAGTCTGGGCTCATTCCGACCGAGGATGATGTCTTCAACATGTGCGAAACACTCGGGTACTTCGAGAAAGGCTGTATTAATGCTGAGGATCCTTACCTCAAA
This sequence comes from Pseudocercospora pini-densiflorae CBS 125139, assembly GCA_000504365.2. Taxonomy (NCBI): domain Eukaryota; kingdom Fungi; phylum Ascomycota; class Dothideomycetes; order Mycosphaerellales; family Mycosphaerellaceae; genus Pseudocercospora; species Pseudocercospora pini-densiflorae. Next base: position 35,872 of record KZ107283.1, on the reverse strand, counting down.
CTCATCGAGGAAGACTCGTGGCCGTTCGAATTTCTCGCCAGGCAGGCGCCTTCACGCCGTCTCTTTCTTCTGGGCGATCCTTACGAGCCTCAGGGAGGACCCAACATGAGTGGCCGCATAGGCGGAGGACCTGAGACCATGGTTGCAGGCGACTGGTGTAGCAACCTCATGACCCGCGACAATGCTTTTCTGATTACTCGTGCTAGCGGACCAAATGGTAAACTCATCGGTCCTGCTTACTTTTATGGCTACTATTATGGTATTCAAGTGGATGACGAAGAGCTTCATTTACACACGTTGCGCATCGTGTAATGAGACCGCCATCCGTGATGGAATTGCTTTGCGCGATGTCGATCGAACGGACGCGATCTAACCAAGCGAACTGGATGTATTACTGTATACATTTCACTGTCTGTCCGCGTCAGAACCACAAATCACTGATCGAAGTTCTTCAGATCGGGCATGAATCCCAAACCACCTCCCTTCTTATCATTGACAACACTGCCCTGTTGCTCGAGGACCGGCGCCCCAGCACTCCGATTGACAACATGCTTCCGTAACATAGAAAGAATCTCACTGTTCTTCCACCTTTGCGGCACAGGTCGGTATGCAGGCTTGAAAGTGCCTACAGTCTGCGCCCATTCGCCAGTCGAAGGCTTAACAGGTCCCTCCTTATCAACAGCCTTACCCTGCACATCAGGAGTCGCAGCCTCAGGACCAGCACCTTCCGCATAAGCCATCGAAGTCGGCGTCGGCTCTTGTGTCGCCCAATAATAGATATCCCAATCATTCTCATCAAGGAAAATATCATACTGTTGTAATTGTTTGGGCGTCATGTGGGCGAGGTTCTCGTCGGCGAAGGTGGAGAGTAGCAGATCGGATTCTAATGTCCCTCTTTTCCGGCTTTGGTCTGTTATGACACGAAATCAGCGTCAGCAAGGCGACTTCTTCATGAGAGCGCGCTTACATAGGAGACGGGCACGCATGGTATTTGCGTCTTCGCCTGTGCGGCGGAGGGGAGCGACTTTGAATTCTATGCCTTCGATTTCACCTACTTCGAGATCTGCATTGGGACCTGACTTTGGAGTGCCTGATTGTGTGCCGCCAGTCATCTTTTCGGTGTTCTCTGGGACGGAGTCCTTGGGTGTGTACTTTGGATCCACACTGGTGATCAACTCTGGTGGTGGACCATCTTCGCCAATGCTGGGCATCTCGTTTGCGATTGTTGAGTTGGTGTTGGTCATGTGTGGATTCAGTGGCTTCTCCTTCATGTATCGTCTGTACTCGTCGGCGGTGTCATTGCCGCGCTCGGTGAGTGGTACTGCGGCGAATCTTGAATGTGTTGTAGAGAACGATCGGACGCTGTTGCGTGCTGCCAATCTGCTGGCGCGCAGAACCATCCTGGTCGACGCCATGATTGTGATGGTACAGGTAGGAGTACAATGCAAGAGAAAGGAGCAGGTCCGGGGGCTGGGTCCTTAGTGTTGCTGAGTATGCTTCAATGGCTCGCGCAAAAGAGGTTGATGAAGTCACGAAGAGCTTCCAGAGATCGAGACGAGATCGGACTGCCGAAGATGACCCGAAATGCTTATTCCCGACCGACAGCAACACAACGACATCACTTCATCACCACTATGTCTCCATCGATACTAACCTCTGCGCCACCATGAATCGATCAATGACTGATGCATTCAGCTGGTTTACATGGCCGACTAGGTTCCGTGATGGAGCAGGCGTGTTCCTTTACTGAACCACACTGGAGTGCCTCCCACCTGAATCGCGCGCAGGGAGCACCGAATGCGACCAAAGATCATGCTGCGACACAGTGGTAAGTCAAACAACGACTGAGAGAAAATCCGCGGACAATATGTGCCCCGTACCAAAAAACATAGCTCATGGTCCCAATGAAAGGCCCAGGTCGGTCTCTACCTTGATGCAGGGTGGGATGTAACGTAACTTTGTGAAATCCTTCGAAAGCAGCCAGGCAGCAATACGAGGCGACCTGAGATGCCTGCACATCCAAGCTGTCCAACTTTTGTAAGTCCTAATTTTCCACCTCAGTGAATTCGTAACCATGCCTTCCATGAGCCGTGCGAGATTCTTGAAGGAGTACGTCTTGAAGGTTGAGAAAGAATTCGAGCTCGATGGCGAGACAGCAGAATGGGCACCCTCATCTTCAGGAGGGCCTCTGAAATGGGGACAAGAGCAGAGCTCGATGGTAATCGTGAAGAATGATAAGTCTGCAGACCGACAAACAGCTAGCACAGCCGTGGCTCTGAGCCCGGACGACAAGTATCTTGCAATCGCCAGCAACTCTGCTATCCGCATCTACACCGCCGAGAAGAAGGAGATCAGAGCAGAACTCATTGGCCACCAGAGCAATGTCGGCAAAGTATTCTTCGTCGAAGATATTTCCAAGGCAGACACACCAGACGGCACGAAATACATGATCTTATCAGACTCCAAGATCTGGAGGGATAAAGGCGACATCATCGCATGGTATCTCGACAGCGACGGCAAATCTCTAACTCGAACAATGCCCTTTGCAATCGAAGCCCTAGCCGACAAATCCATGTCCGCAATCTCAGAAGACCTAACCTCCCACCACGAGCTCGACACAGACGCCCTAGCAGAAATCCGAAAAGGCTTCGTCGACACACTAGTAAAATCCGACATGAAGAACCGCCTGCAATCCCTCACACACTGGAAAGGCCACTTCCCATCCTTCGGCTCCAAACCTCTCAGCGCAGACGGAGAACGCTGGCTTCAAGTCCTAAACAACGAATCCACACAATCCGGTCCAAGAAGACCAGCTTTACTACCAACAATCATCGTCCGCCACTTCGACAACATAACCAGCGCAACGTACCTCCACGGCCACACTGACGCCATAATGTGGGCATCTTTCTCTCCAACAAACTCTGAACTCCTAGCAACAGCGAGCTGGGACGGTACATTCCGAATCTGGTCCGCGTTAGACGGACGAGAGAATTTGAAAATCACTCAAGGAGATGTGCAAGATTGGAGCGGAGACTTCTCACCTGACGGACGACATGTCCTCTTCGCGGGAACGGATTGTGTTTCGATTTATTCAATCGATACAGGCGACCAAGTCCTAAAACTCGGACGCGACGGCCTCAAAACCGAAGCCTGGATTCGATACTTATCTTGGTCGCCAGCTGGAGATGCCATCGCTTTAGGAAATGGGCCGGGAGTTTTACTCTGGAGACCTTTCGATAAGAAATACGCCGATTGGGACCGGGTTGATGAGATTCTGAAGTTGGGGGCTGAGGAGCCGATGCATAAGGGGTTTGTGAGTTTTAATGGGATTCGGTGGCTTGATAGGAAGGGACAGTTGCTTGCTGCTGCGGATGGGGAGAATAGCTTTTTCGTTTGGGATCGTGAGAGGAATTTGAAATGGAGGTTTCAGAGGCCGATAGGGAAGGAGTTGGAGTTGTTTAGTGATGACTGTGTTTATGATGAGAAGAGGAAGGTGCTGATTACTTTGGATGGGGATTGGAAATTGAGGGAGTGGAATTTGGAGTAGTCATATCCGCTGAGATGATTTTGTGGCTGTATCTTCAAAGATATATGATGGGCATGCTATGCTATTCCTGCGCAAAGAATTTGAGCAGACTTTTCACGAATTCGGCTGGCTTCTCTTCTGCAGCCCAATGTCCAGCGCCCGAAATAGCTTCAAATTTGGCATTCTCATAAAATGGCTCACACATACCCAGCGCGTCCTGCTCAGTAGCCCAGCTTCTACCTCCCCAAAGAGTCAAGCAACGCACTTGACTTTTGCCAGAAGCCTTCTTCAGCCAAACATTGTTCTCCACAGCATCTTGCTCGAACGTTCGATATACGTTGAAGCCTGCTCGTAATGCACCTGGCTGTGCAAACTCAGTGGCATACACATCAAGGTCGTGAGTGGATATAGCGTTGACATTTGCTGCGTGGCGGTCGTAGAAGTGCTTCAAGTAGATTCGTTCTTTGCCTTGCACGAGAAGCTCGGGAAGATCGGGGACGTTGTGGAAAGTGAAGTGAAAGGCTCCCATAGAGTGTTTGAATTTGTCGTAGAAGGCTGTCCCTGGCAGTGGACATTCTCCCCAAGCAATGCTAGCCGTATCGTTGGGGAACTTGAGAGCGAAGGCATGTGCGATCATGCCGCCTACAGCCTGTGAGCTCACGTATCTTAGAAGTATGTGTGTCTTCTATTCGTACCAATATCATGCCCAACAAGATGTACTTTCTCCTTGACTCCAATCTTTTGTAGCAAGGTATGGAGATCTTGTGCCATAACTCCTTTGGTGTAGCCATTCCATGGCTTACTACTTCCTCCTGCTCCCCTGTAGTCAGGAGCTATGACATGATAGCCAGCATCTGAGATCGGCGTAATGACACGTCGAAATTGGTAGGAAGTTTGAGGGAAGCCGTGGATCAAGAGCACAGTGCCTTTCGAAGCTTGAGGTTCTGGAGGTGGGCATGATATATAGGCGATGTAAATGCCATCTTCGGTGGAAGGAGAGTCAAGACTGTTTTCGCCGACCTTGACGCGATTATGGATCCAGCGAGAGTCATCGATCTTGTTGGCTGGTGTTATGCCTTCACCTGCTGTAGTCATCTTGGCTGCTTGGGACGCGTGTGAATAGCCGTTGAAGGAAGACTGAGGTCGTGTAGACTACACATCTTCTTGAGCATTTCTCTGATACTTATGCCTACCAATTCAGCCCCCGCCTGATATGGCTGTAGAATGACGCTGAAGGTGACGCTCAACATGACGCTCGTGACGCTGTATCAACGTCGTGCTTAGAAATTGGACCGTGTACGGGACTGCGCCGTTTGACCTGGTCTGCACTGTTTCTCAACAGCTCGAAGGTACCGTCCGTGACATTTCTAGATAGAAGAAATGCCGTATCGTGTGCCGTGTCTGCCCATGGTGTTGGATCGAAACAAGCGCGTAGTGGAGTTGCTCTGTCAGCGATGCGCCAAGCCCAAAGAGCGATTGACCCCATCTCCATGGCTCTTCCATTGCTCTTTCTGCGATGCATTGCAATAGCACAATGTCAAAACCGGCCAATCGCTAGGCAGACCCGGAGACAGCTGAGCCCAAGCATGTCGACGATGACCAGAGAAGCTACGACGGTGTCTAGTCGAGAGCGATTGGCCGTCCAGGACAGCCTTGATGGACCTGGATTATGATTCCGCGTTGGACTCACTGCTTTCACCTATACACGCTCGCAACTAGACCTGTTGGCTTCTCAAGCGATGAGCCTGCAGAATGCGGTACAGACTACACCAGATGAACTCAATGCAGTCCGGCAGCTGAGCGAACACAGCCGCGATGTCACTTCATGCTTGAAGCCCAAGAAGCTGAAGCAGTGCTGACTGGCGACTTCCGCGTGAAATCCTTCAACAGAATCGTGTTGCGGAGGAGCGATGAACGGGTAAGGAACATTGCATGAACTCATCTTGGAGGCAGTTGCTGCACTTTTTTGCCTCTTCATACTCAGAATGAATTAATGCCACTCGGTCCTCCCAGGCTTGTGACCAGCGTCCACAAACCGAGGCGCCGTATCACTTCAATTGCAGTGCTCCCCCAACACTTTGAGAAATTTTAGAACGACCATCGTCTATTCTGTCTCGACTGTCGCTGGCGACCAAGTTTGATTACAAGGTGTGCTTCAGTGCTCTGCGATTATGCGCTCAGAGAAACGACGCCTAGCTGACCGCCCTTCAACAAGCATTCCGACACTGCTTTTCGGCATGTCACACCCACAAGCACCACCTTCTCCGCCTTTGATGGGAGTTCTGGCTCACTGGAACTCACATAAGCGGATTCTGAGTCACAAATCAGTTCAAATCTATCGCAATCTTCAAGAAGACAACACAAAATGGTATGCGCTGCCGAGTTCTGCGCAAGCTGGCTTGCCTCTCAAACGAGCCTGGATGTCACCAAATATTGGCTAGTATCCTAATGACTTCAGCTCCAAGTCGAAATACCTGGGCAAGGACCAAGAAGGATTAGATTTCTTCGATCTCGCCTTCAACCCTCGACATGAGCAACACGACCTCCACACCGGTGTTATCATAGCTCGCTGTGACGAAGAAGACCTGCTACCGGATCATTTTGATCTCTATTGCCACTTTCTGCACGAACGCTGCTTTGCGCTGAGACCAGCGGGCTCTCTGCCCATAGTCAATTGGCAAGAGCTGGCAGCCTCTCTCGAGAAGGAATATTTGAATCCAACCGCATTCTTCAAATATTTCCAAAGCATCCGCGAAAAGGAGCTCGCTCGTGGGAACAACGTTTACAATAGTCTTCCATGCCCGGTCAACCTTCCACCACCAGTCCCGATATGCGCTACTTGTGGTGGTTCCACGGGGCTTGCACCTGTACTGTGTCGGAGATGCCTAACAACAGCATACTGCGGCCAAGCATGCATGTCCACGGACTCCGAGAAGCACAGCGAGATCTGTGGCCAACCGAATCTGACTGCGAGAATTCCGTGTGTCTACGCGCAGATAGGCTGGACTCCCGACCCCGACATTGGTAGACAAGACACATGGATTGACTGTGCGGAATACACACCATCAAGCTATCCAGGGCACCTTCTGGTACATCCGAACGTCATTGAGTCGATAGCATCTGCCATACTTGGCACTCCTCTGTGGATCGTCCAAAGCCCGATCAACGTACCAGCTGGATCATACGCCACGATCGAGCAGAAACGCGTTTACAAGACTGCCACACTCCTGACGATGGAGACGGACGTACAAAAGCCAAACTTTAGCTGGCCCACCAAACGAATCTTTTCAGACGTAGCCATTGTCCGACGAGATGGCCGCGAACTGGACTGGAGATTGGTAGAATACATGGTATCTTGGTTGTGGGAGATTCATGAGACGGTGTACAAGCATAAGACAGTGGTCAAAGAAGTGCCGAGTGATCGGACTGCGAATAAAATGTTGAACCCTGGGATGTTCAGAGAAGTGTTCGGGCCGTGGCAGAAGAAAATGAAGGACAAGGGACACTATCACCCAAAACTGGGTGAACCGATTGACCCGGAACAATTCTGGTAGAGATGTTACAGCTTTCTTGCAGAATTCACAGTCATTGCCCTGCTTTAGTGTACATACGACAGAGATGTTACCAAAGGTGTTGGTAGAGCTCCAGCCAAAATTGAGGTATTACATTCACGAGGACATGGTCTTCATCAAAAAGTGCCTCCACAGACAACCTTCGGTCACAGAAACCAACTACCACTAACGAGCTTCGAAGCATGATTATATACGTCAGACTTGGAACACTGAGCCATCATCATTTGACATCTGCACAAACATCTCTTGGACACATGAACAGACTACCGCCATATGAATCGAATACCACTGACAGGCTTCAAAGTACAATTGTATGGGAGACTCTCTCAGATCCATAGCCATTCTCGTTCGATTTCTGTACATGACACTTCTTAGCCAAGGAAAAAGAACCAAGTGCTGTCGACCACTAAACGACTTTACACTTTGTGCACTTTTCATTCATGGCCCTATCGCAGCTATACCTCCCACACGCAGATCGAATGACTGCTCCTTGATGTTGTATTTCCACGTAAAATTCAGAAGCTTTTTACGACACCAGACTCATCATCAATGAGGTATCGGCATCATCCTTCCAGCACATCGCCTATCAATATCAAAATCATCCTGATCATCCACTTCCTCCCCCTTCAACCCCTCTCTCGAGTCAACCTATAAATACCCCTTCCATCCCCCATCTCATCAACAATCATTCTCAGCTCAACGGTCAGAGGTTCCTATCAGTCATCGAGATCTCGATGCTCGGACTCAAGAACGAAGACTTTCCACCTTGACGCTCTCCAGAATTCGAATCTTCTGGAGCGGCAGGATGAAGTCTTTGTGAGATTGTTGAGCTAAGGGCGACTGTTGTTTTTTGTTATTGAGAACATCTTTCATTTCATCAACTCATGCTAAAACCCTACACTTTCACCTTCCCAAATATGCCTATGCTTGATCAACAAAAGAGCCTGGGGATATGTATATACTCCTTTCCTGTGATACTGATGTCCTGCTCCATAACGCCAACGCTTCCCGAAAGACAAAATTCCACATCAAAGCTTTTTGCGCCATCCCACTCCTTCCCTTACCCTTCTTCACTGGCTTCGCTCGTCTACTCATCCCGATAAAACTTCTTAAAAACCAAATGCAACAACAAATTAACCGCCAATTTTGCCGCGCCATTACTTTCTTCGAAAACACTGATCGAAGCCTTGTTGTCATATTGCGCTTGCAATAAGTCGTCGAGAAGAAGATTCGCGCTGGCGCCGGGTAACATCATGCTGCCCGAGCTTGCCTCAAGATGGAAGACTCCGACTTCATCTGAACTGATGACGACGTTCAAGTTGCCCCAGTGTTCTGGCGAGTAGCCTTGCCATGAAAGCAGGACACCTTTGTCAGCGAGTTGTCGAGCAGAATACTTGTAGGAACCGAATTTTGGTTGGCGACCGGCACGTTCCAGTTCTCGTTCGTGAGACCATTGTTTTGTGAAAGGCATGACGAATTTGTGTTTTCCAGTCTTCTTGTTGGCGAGGGTGTGGAGGCATTGTTCGATGTAGTCGTTGTACGATTGGAGTTGGTCTTCCAAAAATTGGGCTTTGCTATCGAGTTGGGACAGAGTGGCACGAGTAGATTCGACTTCGCGTTGTCGTTCTAGACGTCTTCGGTGCTTTTGTCTGATGTCGCCTGCGAGGGCGTTGAGGATCTCTTGGTAGTTGTTGTGTCTGCTGACGCGGAATTGGGGCGCAACGTGTGGTGATTCCAGCTTGAGGATGTTCTCAAGGGCTGTCGACTTGAGCTCAGCATAGGTCATGCCTTGAAGGTCAAGCAAGTCCCGTCGGTCTTCTGACAACGCTGATGGTGCTTCAGAGTATACAGATTGTGCTCTTGTGGATCGCATAGAGCCACGCGGATCGAAAGCAGAGGGTGTTCTGCGATGACCTGGTCGTTGGTGTGACGATTCCTTCTCAGCAAGTTCTTCTTGCACCAATGATATCCATCGATCGGCGTCCTCATGTGTGATCGGTCGCAGCAGAATCTCCATCAGATTTGTGCCTGACTGAACGCGAATGATGTAGAGCACCAGTCTCTTGGTAGCCGTGAAGAGTTGTCTAGCTTCCGCGCTTGGGTCCTCCTCGACTGTGAATCTCGACTTGAGCGTGAGGGTGATCTCGTTGCCATTTGTCGCACTGCCAAGATCGCTCTCATTGCTCTTTGCCGTGCCGAGATCTGATAGCAGTGCCTTGATGGGGTCATCTCTGCTTTGAGCAATGGCTGAAATGTTGTCCGCGATGAGGCTATGAAGAGCAAATATGTCGACCAGCTTGATGTAAAGCGTTGGCTTCGTGGTCGCGTACAGATCGCTGAACTGATCGGCGTCGTAGTGCTCTTCCGGCGAAGGCAGATCGAAGAGGTTCTGTAAGCAGTCCTGCCATCTATCCAACGACTCGGTCACCCAATTGTTGAGTGGCTGCAGGTAAAGATTCTCGGCGGCGAAGAGGCGTCCTGCACTACAGATCTGTCCCACAACCAAGATGACCTGCGCCAGGTTACGCTTGTGAACCGGGCTGAGACCACGATCCACGACTCCCCACATCTCCGGTTCTCGCATAGCAGGTAAGATGTAAGACTTCCAGAGCCAAGTCCCGACTAGCATAGCGAGGTGACCAGGATCCTCTCGTGGAAATTGTGCACAAAGAGCTCGATGCTGTTCAGTTGCGAGGTAGCGGAGACCGTACGGCATGCGCTGCATTGATTCTTCGAAGCCGAGGAAGAAGCCATCGCCGAGGTCGCGAAGATCTTCCAAATGTTGAACATATCGAGGTCTGACGTCTTCTTGTCTGATGACAATCTCTCTTGGTAGATCTCGTGGTCGCTGCGATGGTTGTCCCGTGGAGAGCTCTTCGTTATTGAGGATAGCACGGTAAATCTGCAGCGGATCGCTTTCCAGGTCCAGGTGATCTTGCGCACAGATGCCATTTCGAACCATGCTGCCGAGTAGTGTTTTCAGCCATGCTCGTTCGCGAGGATTCCTAACGTAGTTGAGGATGAGGCGTTGCTGGAAGGTGCCATTCTGCTGTCGCATGAAGTCCTCGATGCTAGAGCAGTGGGAGATGGTCTGTTGTGTGCTTGCTGCCAGAATCTTCATGAAAAAGTATTCTTCTCTGCTCTTCTGAGCGTAGCCGAAAAGCGTGAGCATCAGTCGCTCGTAGTTCTTGCTGTCCTTCTCAGGTAGGCCGCGACTCGTGAGGACTCCGAATGCTCTCGCGAGGTACTGAGGCTGGGTCTGGATCAAGAAGAAGAGCTCTTCATAGCTTGACAGCTTCTTGCGAGAGTTCTTGTTCAGAGCCTTGAGATCGAGACCGGATGGGTGAGCCAGGTTGGTACCAGAGCGCAGTAGCTGGGAAGCTGAACCGCCGAAGTGCTTCTGATGCTTCACAACCTCATCAAGCGTGATCTTGTTCTTGACCAGTAACGCGATCTTGACATCAAGACCTTCGACATAGCTCTCGACAAGCTCATTCCGACGAACGCTTTCCACGACCTGTCTGCGAAGACGTTCAGACTCATGCTCGCCTTCGTAGTCAAGATTGGAGTCTGTCAGCAGGTGGAGGTGTCTTCTCACAACAGGCAGAGGCGGGTTCTTGCCGTTGACCAAGCTCTTGTAACTTTCACCTTGCTGCTTGGCTCTGACAAAGGACTGTAGCTTGATGACCTTCTGCATGTTTTCGCGGTAGTGCTTGCGCTTGTCTGCGAATTTCTTCCGGACGCAGAAGGCGCGAGCAGCAGATTGCAGCTCTTCTATCGCCGCCTCGTGCTCTTCAACTTCGGCAAGGAGCTCTCCAATTCGCGCGCGTTCAAGCATAGCCCGTGCAAGCGACTGAAGATCCACAATGCTGGCCTCCTCTTTCTCCATCTCAACAAGCTGGTCGAAGATCCGCTGTCGTTCAATGTACGCGCGTGCCATCGCTTGCACATTCGTAAGCTGTGGCTCCTGTTCTTCGAGCGAAGCAAGCTTCTCGCCTATGCTTATTCGCTGGAGCATTGCTCTTGCACAAGACTGGAGAGTTTTGACGCCTTCTGACTGAGCTTGCAGGCCCTCCTGAATGTCCTGGTATAGCGATCTTGCAGCTTGACCCCGAAGTAGTGCTTGAAAGCTCTTGACATTGTCGGCTTGAGCCTGCAATTCCTCCTTGACGTCCATGTGCATTGACCTGGCTGCTTGAGCTCGTAGAAGTGTTTGGAACTTGACGATGCCAGCTTCGCGGCCTTGAAGAGCGCCTTTGGTTCTAGCTTGGCGCAATCGTTCCAGAAGCCCTCTTGCAGCAGACTGCGCTTGAATGATGCTCGGCTCTTCAAACTTTCTCTCGCCATGTTCGCTCGCCTGTTGCCGTCTCTGGATCATTGCTCGTGCAGCAGCTTGAAGAGAGACCAGCTCGACCGCCTGTGCCTTCGCTGCAGCATGCTGAGTCGCCTTCTGCCTCCGTGCTTGAGAACCACGAGCAAGACCTTGTAGCCGAGCAATGGCATCTTCGGCATCCCAAAGCTGGTTCATGATACCTCCGACTCTCATTCGCTCAAGAGCGCCACGAGCGGCCGCCTGGAAATCAGACACCGCAGCCTCAGTCTTCTCGTCTCTCGTTTCGTGCCAGAGATCTCCAGCTCGCCATCTGCCGAGAGCGCCTCGTATTGCCGCTTGAAAGTCTTTCAAACCATGTCTTGTCGCGCGAAGCTCAGTCTTGATCATCTTGGTCTGCGCTCGCTCCTTCCTTCCGCGCCAAAGACTTTGCACCTTGACTACAGCATCCTTGTTCTCGGTCCAGGCCTCGCGTTTCCGGTTCATTCGCTTCCGCACGAGAAAGCCTCGAGAGGCAGCTTGAAGAGCTTTGGCGTGGAGGTACATACCGTATCTGAAATCGAAAACCTCTCGCGCGAATCCACCACGCGCCACTGCTTGGAGGTTCGCAACCTGTTCTTCGGCATCCCAGAGATCCTGCATGACGCTGCCCAGCCGTATGCGGACAAGAGCTCCACGTATTTGGGTCTGTAGATCGATGAGAATATCTTCCTGTTCTGCCAGCTGTTCTTCAGGTGTTGGTTCAGGTGGCGGAGGTTCTTCTTCGACCTGCATGGCTTCACGCATGCCACCAAAGTTGGGCATCTGGACACCACTTCGATCGATGCCCTTTTGAGTCTCCTCAAGTTCGTGCTCCTCGAATTGCAGCTGACCCACCAAGTTGCCAATCCGAAAGTCTGTGATGCCTTTCCGGAAGAGCAGCCATGATACGGCGTGGATACAATAGATGACCTTGGGGATGTTCTTCTTCTCGTACAGATCGATGAGCTCGAATCTGAACAGCTCTGGAAGCTCGATCTCTGCCAGAAGCCGGAAGAACAGCGCTGTATTGTCGGTATGTCGATATGTGAGAGGTGATCCACGCCATATTCGCTTGTTGCCAAGAGCTTTCTGCTGTTCGATCGGAAGTTTGGGAGCAAGACGAACAACCACTTCTGCCAGTGTCACACCATCTCGTAGATGCTCTTCCAACTGAACGATTGGAGGTAGCTTTTCAGGTTCCAGAACATCTTCTATCCAAGCCCGTGCCTCCCCGATGTGACACAGATATTCGTATGCTTGTAGATGTTTTCGCTGCGTGTCCATCCATTTCGTGCTTGAATATTGTGAAGCAAAGCTCGACTGCTTTTGCGCGCTCGGCCTCACAGATCCCGATCTCTGGAGTTTCCTCCTACCCATCAGTCCTGCTACCTGTTCGTCTGGGGAATGCACACTGAGATCTTCAGTGGACTCGTGCGAGGCGGCCATCTTGCTAAGGTGGCGAAGCTGGGGAGTTGAGGACTTCTGTAAAGCACCAATGTCTTCACCATCCAGCTGCGGAGGAACAACATCCACAGTATTGAATCGAACATGACCTCGTGATCGTGGTTTGGTGCTTGCGCGCATAGAATCTGATCTCGACAATGATGCGATGCTGTTTTTGTTGGCGAAGGTCGGCGAATGCGGTGATTTGAGATCAGGAGAAGCAGGTCGAAGTGATATGTCTGCCTCACTGTATCCTCTCGAGTGTCCAGGCGACTTGGTTGGAGACGGCGCAGGCGATATAGCGCCATCTCTACTTCGCGGCCGCTCTCTGATGTTCTCTTTCGACTCTGTCCGAACATGAGAAAAGCCATTCGAGACTGGCGGCTCGCGTAATGATCTGGGAGGGCTCGCGTTCTCTGCTACTGGCTTAAGCACACTCCGGCTCTCACTCCTCCCAATGCCCTTGCGCCAGTCATCATCGCGCACTCTTTTGGGCGTCGTATCCATTTTCGATGGACTGCGCTGCAACTGCTTCGACTCCTGCTCGGCCTGTTCGCGCTGCTCCCACTTGGCGAATGCAGCGTTCTTCTTGACTGGCGACTCTGATCGCTCCCGCTTTGCGCTGGTCGGCGTGCGCGTCAGAAACGGATCGTTGCTCGTGGTAGTGTCATAGCCACTGAGCCCTCCCAGACTGTAGCCAGAGCTTGCATTACTGCTGAGTGTGCCTTGTCGACCCAGGATATTGGAACGATCGGTGTCGCTGTTGTTGGAGCGCGTAGAGACTGTATGCCGCAGCGGCGACGACTTGGTGGGGCTGTGATCCCGGAAGCGATTGTGAGGAGGGCTCGTCGGCGAGCTCAGCGCTGGATAGGAAGGCATGGCGCTGGTTACTGCCCGAGTCAGGCCTGGCTGTATGGTGGGAGAAGTTGTGTCTGCGAAGATGGAGGAAAGCGTCCCGCGCGTGGAGGCCGTTGCTATGGGAGTTTCGCTACAGATCTCATCGTCGACAACGTCATAGCATGATTTCTACTTTCACATGCATTTGAGACAGCGAGCACATGAAAATGAGTAAGTGAATGCAAAAGTCTGGTGAGGAATGCAGAGGAGGCTGGTGGGATGCGGCCTGGTTGCACAGTTGATCGAGAAGCTCAATGTTGACTCTTCCATTGTTTACTTTTCGGCTCAGTTCAGCCGAAGATCTGATAAGACACATCGGGCCTAGCGTGATCTGGACCCTTGCACTGATCTTTTTCCTCACACCGAGGCGTGTCGCACTTTCTCTTTCTTTTCCTTCTCCCTTGGGGTAAGTTCACTTTCTTGGTCGCGCGACTGGTTGACGACTCCAATTCTAACAGTGAGCCAGGCACTTCATCAACCGAACCGTACACTCAAAATGGCCGCCGCAAATGGAGCGTTCGATATCGATGGTGTTCACCTCAAGAAGCACCTGTCGAAGGGTGTGGAGCTGAATGGACATGCAGACGAGAAGAAGTATGCCGACCCTTCCTCTGCGCTCGAGGCATTGAGACTGTACAAGCAGAAAGACGGCATCTCAGTCGAACAACTACTGGACGAGACGAAGCAGGGCGGTCTTACATACAATGATTTCCTCATCCTTCCAGGATATATTGGCTTCCCTGCGAGCCAGGTCGACCTCACGAGCAAATTGACGCGTAAAATTACGCTGAAGACGCCATTCACATCCTCCCCAATGGACACAGTGACCGAAGACAATATGGCAATCCATATGGCTCTTCTTGGCGGTGTAGGCGTCATTCACCACAACTGCAGCATCGAGGATCAAGCAGCAATGGTCCGCAAGGTCAAGCGATACGAGAACGGCTTCATCACCGACCCCATTGTCATTTCGCCTTCCACGACTGTGGGCGAGGCCGTGGCACTGAAGGAAAAGTGGGGATTCGGTGGCTTTCCAGTTACTGGTGAGTCGCGTCGAGCTTTCCTTGCCACCCACCCTCGCATGATGCTAAACCTTTAAATTAACTTTCGTTCAACCGTACGCTCTTGCGCCAACGAGCCTCGAGTTCTGTGGAGGAAATATTCTCTGACTCCCCGCACAACCATGAATCCAAGCAGTTCAATAGCATTTGCAGGGCATGACTGACATAGTGCACTGCAGAGAACGGAAAACTTCGCAGCAAGCTCCTCGGAATCGTCACCCCACGAGACACTCAATTCCACTCCAACTACGATGCGCCTGTAACCGAAATCATGTCCACAGACCTCGTCACTGCCTCGGAAGGCGTGAGTCTTTCTGAAGCCAACAACATTCTCAGCAAGAGTAAGAAGGGCAAGCTTCCTATCGTGGATGGCTCAAACAACCTCATTTCACTTCTCAGCCGAAGCGATCTGATGAAGAACCTCAACTACCCGCTCGCCACAAAGGTGCCAGGCACTAAGCAACTGCTTTCCGCTGCAGCAGTTGGAACTCGACCAGTCGACAAGGAGCGAATTGCTTCTCTAGTGGAAGCCGGCCTCGACGTAGTCATCCTCGATTCCAGCCAGGGTAATTCCATGTATCAGATCGAAATGATTCAGTGGATTAAGAAGAACTTCCCCGAGTTGCAGGTCATTGGTGGAAACGTAGTCACTCGCGATCAGGCCGCTTCCTTGATTGCAGCTGGCGTGGATGGTCTCAGAATCGGTATGGGAGCAGGGAGTGCATGTATTACACAGGAGGTGATGGCTGTCGGCCGGCCGCAGGCAACTGCAGTATACCGCGTCACCGAATTCGCCGCTCGCTTCGGCGTGCCATGCATTGCCGACGGCGGTATCCAGAATGTCGGACACATCGTCAAGGCCATCGCCCTCGGAGCGAGCACAATCATGATGGGCGGTCTTTTGGCAGCCACGACCGAATCGCCAGGTGCATATGTCGTTGGACCCGACGGTCAGCTCCGCAAGACTTACCGAGGCATGGGCTCCATCGATGCAATGGAAGATAAGAAGGCCGGTGGAGTCGGCGACAAGGCCAACAACACCGCCAAGAACGCTGGCACAGCAAGATACTTCTCGGAGGGTGACAAGGTGCTGGTCGCTCAGGGCGTGTCCGGATCAGTTCTCGATCGCGGCTCCGTCACAAAGTTCGTACCATACCTCATGGCAGGAGTTCAGCACTCTCTGCAAGACGCCGGTGTTCTGAGCGTCCAAGCTCTGCAAGAGGATGTCCGAGCGGGCAATGTGAGGTTCGAGTTCCGCACAGCTTCTGCACAAGCCGAGGGCAACGTACATGGCATGGTCGGCGTCGAGAAGAAGCTTTACTCATAGATCGCTTCCTTGTGGCTGGCGGAGGCTGCAGTGCTTCATGAAAATCCGGAGTGCTTTTCAAGGTTCGAGAAAACGGAGTTGGCTGGCGATCGGGCGGCTTGATGATATCAAATGACCTTTTATGTACTATGAAAAGAAAGAAAATTATTGGAAACAAGCGACTCCTTCCTTTCTATCAGCCCTCTACGTCTGGTGTCAAATCTCCATATTCTCTACCTCAAGAATGAATAACTCCATGACTCTAAATTCAACCCAGTCAAGTCGGCGCTTGGATACGTACGCTTCAGTGACATGCCGCCTGTTTACGAACAAGAGTATACACCTTTGGAAGTTTTATTGTTGTCGAGAGGTGGCCATCAACCGATCACGAATATTTGGGCTGAAGACTGGGATTTGCAGGATCATGTTATCAATCTGCTTGTTGTTGAGAGGACGGAGGGGAATGTTGTAAGAAGATTGGCGATGGCTGATATTGATGATGTGAAGGCATGGAAGGAGGCGGAGAAGGAGTGGAAGTTGGTGAAGTTCTTGTGAGGATTTGTCTAGTTGATGGTCTTGAGAAAGTGATGGATTGAATTTATTTGTTCATTTATCGATCGCGTTTCAGCCATTTTATGAATCGTTTCTTCCTCGTAGTTATTGGTAGGCTTGCGGCGTTCTTTGCTTCTTGCTCTGCTAGGACTTTCGCTTTCGAAGCTGTCTTGAGGCGGTCGTGAACTTGTTGATAAAGGTTCACACGTTCTTCAAACTTCTCGTCGTCCTCCGACCATCTTTGTGTTTGTATCGCTGGATCGAACAAGTCCACTGCACGTATCGAGCCATTTGCTTTGGGTTGGAAATCCTTGCGTAGCCTTTCCTTCTGATATTCATCCACAAGCTGCACGTCAATGTCAGGATCGGCACCGTACGATAGCAGAATGTCCACAGTGTTCAGGAATAAATGCCCGACATCACCATAGCGGAACGACCACATGAGAAAGCGTTGCCACGCTGACCAATGCCAATTTTCATCGCTCGCGATGCTCGCGTTCACATCAGCTCCCAATTCAAAAAGCTTTTCGATGATCTTTACATCCAGAGCGAGAGAATAATTGGAAGCTGGCAGCACGGCACAGGGAAGCCACACATTTACAAGATCCCTGATTTCTTGCTCCGAGACAAGATCCAGCAATGCGGAAAATGATTGAGAGCATCGAGAGAGTATCGAGAGCATTACGACGCCGCCATATGATTTCGGGGCGAGGAGATCAGGAGAGAGACTGGCGAGAACAAACTTATAAGACCGACGACTGTCTGCGAGAGCAAAGATCCAATTCCGGTCTCGGACCAGAGCTTGAGCAACGTGGTCAAGTTCTTTCCATAGCGATACCAGACTGTGGACAGAACTCGATGAACACGTGGAAATGTTGTGTGCTCCACTGGAGGAAAGCAGATCCGCCTCTAGACGCCGAGCGTGCTCGCCGAAAGTGAAAACTACACCCGAAGGAAATCGATTCTCTCCGCACTCGAGCTCAAGACTTGAATGGCAGTATTTGATTCCTCTGAGAATGGCCCTACAGGCAGTCAGACGAGGCTGATAGTCCTGTCCAGCGATCTTGGCCAGTGACCCATCGACTCGTTTTCGTTCGAAGAAGTCAAAAACACTGCGATGATAGGATTGCACCGTAGTCTCTTCATCCCGATCAGTGTCCGTCCACCAGTATTCGATGTCGCTGTTGTTACAATGGAGCTCTGCATCTGGCACTGTTCTCTCGAGATTTGGGTCGACCAAAAGACCTTTGCCCCAAGTACGTACCAAGCTCATGGCCCTTTCCTTCTGAAGCTGTAAATCTCTCTTACTGAGGCGACCTATAGGCGCATGCAGGGCGAAGTCCTTATCCTGGACTTCTTCATATATAGATAGAGTCCAAAGATTCCGGAATTCGTCGATCCTCAGACACCCCATGAAGAGTCGTGCTGCGTATTTCTTGTGCTGTTCATCGATGCTGTCGAAGATGCGCTGAATGAAATCATCCAATTCCGGTGGTATTCTTCTCACTCTTAGCTCTAGATCCAGCATTGTGTCGCGATCAACAATACCCTGACGGACGTCGTCCACTGCAAGTCGCACCCAGAGAAAGACACCCTCTGCACGCTCTCTAATGGTTTTCGAGATACTCATGATATCCGCGTCAGGTAGGGCAAAGTGCGAAGGAGAAACCACCTTTCCCAGTCTTGGGCGCACATACATATCAATGTCGACATCATTCACATCTCGCATAGAGAGGCAGAGCGATTCGTGTTGGCCATAAGCGTCGATGAAAAGGTTATTCAGTCGGCTGGCAACACAGAGTCTCGCTGTAGAATATAATTTTAGTTCGGCCAGAAAGTCCACGAAATCTTGCGCGTCTCCAGTGGCCTCATCTAGACCGTCAACAAGCATGACAAGGCGAATATCGGGATGGCTTTGTTTTAGAACTTCGAGCAGTGCGCCACGAAGATCATGAGGACTCCAAGTCGTTTGGTGCTCAGTCAATACTGCTATTTCCTTGCAGTAAAGCTTTGCGATGAGGTGTCTTTGAGATGCGAGGATTTGATATAGCAAGTTGCGCATCAATCCAGTCAGTGATCGCTGCAGAGGACCACCGGCTATCCAAAAGAAGTGTGCAGCAACGATCGTGGATGAGAATGGGCTTGGTGTAGAGTCTCTCTTCTTGAGCCGGTTCAATATATGGTTCATCAATGTTGACTTGCCGGACCCAGGCTCTCCTCGTACCCAAAACACCTCTGCATTCGTAGGAGAGTCCAGCCACGTACGGAAACGCCCTGAGGCGACGTTGTGGTCGCGATCCCTCCCCCTCAGGGATTTACAGTCGCGAAGTGCACGATATGTCTCAACAGGTTCGTATACTGATGGATCTGTCTCGGCTGCTTCAACGAGGACCTCTATACGCCGCCGGAGAGCTGCATCATCAAATTCCTCACATCGCCCACATATATGCACAGCTCTCCCGTCCAAAATCCAGTCATAAGTTCCTTCAAGTGCTTCGATTGGCCGTTCGCGATGTCCATTCATTCCAGGGAAGGCCAAGGACTCGAGCACTTTGTCTGGGAAGCCGTCAACAATCAGGCCTTCAGATGTCCGAGCGACAAACCTTCGAAGCTTCGCGAGTCGGTGTAGACGTCGCCATGATATACGTCACCATATACGTTTCCATTGTGGACCCGTGCTTGGTCGCAAGCTGTGTTGTTCTGGAAGATCTGAGTCGAGGAGCTCTCGCCAGCGGACGTTGTATTAGCATCTCCTCGATCCATTCCCGGTAATTCATGCAAGACCTGTTGTCAGATGATCCACTTCATAAGCTCTCCAGCGCAGCTCTATGATTGAGGAGATGGGCATTGCAGTCCATGTTGGAAGTGAAAGATGCCAGCCTTTCTCTCATGCATCTCGAATCCTTCGAAACGCCGCATGATCACGCGTCCTATGCGTGGCGTCGGGGGCGGCCTCAGTCGTGGCAAGTCGAGACCAAGTTGCACAGGACAGCTCAATCACACCAATACATATCTCTTCCGTTCTCGAGGCAAGTGATGGAGGAGATTGCGACCTTAAGTGAGAGGTAGAGGAAGATGCGTGAGATTCTTGCGTCAGGAGATGGAAGCAAAGGAAAGTGCACGGCCAGTCTCGGCCCGAGTCGGAGAGCAAAACAGCCCCGGTTTAGAGATGAGAATGGAAGGCATTACTGATCAATTCATAGGGTATCAATTTTGCCGCCAAACTACCGTACGTCGTCTGAAATCATCTTCATCGAAGCAACGCACTCGCGCCGGCTCCCACCAAACCATGCCTACGTCTGGGCTCCTAAGCCACACCTCCATGAGCTGCCATATACATAGCAAACTGGTTCGGGTTCCTCGTCTGCATGAAGACTGTTCCTGGCCCAGTGAATTTGCACACAAGACCTTCGCCAGCACTCATGTTGCTGATGATGCCACCGCTCGCGACTCGCTCGAGGACGTAGTTGCAATTCCATGCCACGAGATGGCCGTTGTCGATTATGTACTTTTCGCCTTCACGGAGCTAACAGACATGTCAGTGAACGATCTCGAAGTGGAAGTGAGTGAGACCTACATCTTTCCTCAGAATAGCTCCCATGCTTTGAATCCAGCAGATACCATTACCTCCAAGCTTGTATACAAAGAAGCCTTCTCCAGAGAAAATGGCCTTGCTCAAGTTCTGGCTCACGTAGTCCTTCGTCACACCCTGCGTACACGCCAAGAATGCGTCTTTTCCGATATTCCACGTCTCTTGCCCAGATAGTCGAATATTGGTAACATCGCCAAGCGCAAATGGTGCAAGTAACAGCTCTCCTGGCCCAGTGAACGTAGAGTGTGACATCTCTCCTCTTGCGATCAGCTTCTTCATGCTGAACTTTACAGAGCCTTTGACTGTGATTGTGGGTGACATTGCAATCATGGCTCCGGGCTTGACAGTCAGCGGGCAGCCCATCGCAAGCTGTATGGTGACGATCGTGTTCGTGTCGCGGTGAGAAATTCGATAAGAGCCACCGTTGAATGTTCCGACCTGTGGCCAAAGTGTAAGCGAGCATTTCACCTTCGCATGCTCGGCAAAGCAGCTATCTTCTACTCTAGCTTTCACTTACGTCGTCAATAGTAGCCTGTGCTCCAACGAATTGACCTTGCGCAGGAGCACCGCCTGACATACTTGATTGCCTGTTGAAACGAGGACTAGATAGCGGTGCTTCGGGCTCTTTCTGCTTCTCTTGTGGAGGACCCGGGTAATATGGTAGAGACTTCTCTCCGGGTGGAGGCGTGTGATTTACGCCATTGCCTTCTGGGGATATGGGCGAGACTGAGGGTGGAGGAGCAAAGGTCGGAGGAGGAGCGAAGTGCTGTTGTTGCTGAGGTGGTGGAGGATAGTTCTGCTGTTCGCTTGAGGGAGGCGGCGCAAAGGTTTGTGCTGGTAATGTGTCAATCCATGATTGATAACATTGTCGTTGCAGAGACGTTCTTACCTGAGCCATCACCACCTGGAGGCGGAGGAAAGTACTGTCCAGACGACATATTGCTCTTCTTCTCCGGCTTTCACTTCTCTATCTCTGATCTCTCTCCTTACGCTTCCTCTCTACAGCGACTCGGACAATGTTGGCTGTGCAAATTTGTACCAATCAACCACACTCTCGAGTACTGCTCGTTGCAACCAGCGCTGGACGCGAGAGGCTATATCGTTAATGATCCAAGAACTTCACACTGTTGGTGTTACGAAAGACGCGAGGAGAGAGAGCAAGACAAACACCAACCTGTTCATGAGTTCCATAAGCTGATCTTGGCCGCAGCCTCGAGACCTACAAGTTCATGTAGTGCCGCAGCTCAGAGAGCTCAGTTCCAGCTTTCATTGGCTCCATGCAGGGCGCCTACAGGTCCCGCAACGCGCTGGGCATGGAATCGGCGCTTAGAGGAGCGCTCCTACGCATTCCGCCCTGCTGGCCCTGGAACAGCCCCAGCACGTGCTGAAAGAGAACAGCCTTCCACTACAACGATGTCGAAGGCGAGACACATTGATGAGGTTGTGGTTGTCGGCTCCGTCGGCAAAGGCGAAGAGAAGGAATCGTGAAATGCCAAGCCCGACCCTGGAGCTCTTCTAGTCTCACAAGTCCGACCGTACATAGCCCTCGAGCTTCCTTCGTCTACTTCACAGCACCCACCTCTGTGACCGATGACGCTTCTGCTGTCGCCGAAGGAAGCTTCACCAGAAGAACAAACCTCCCATTGTATTACCTCTTTGGGGAACGGATCGAGCGAAGCGCAGCTTGCGCACGTCTTGGCCTGAGGATGTGCAGCTTCTGTAGACTGGACTGCTTTCGATCCTCAGCCGAAGACCGTAAATCGCCGAGCGACATATCTA
The DNA here is from genome assembly GCA_000504365.2 of Pseudocercospora pini-densiflorae CBS 125139. Taxonomy (NCBI): domain Eukaryota; kingdom Fungi; phylum Ascomycota; class Dothideomycetes; order Mycosphaerellales; family Mycosphaerellaceae; genus Pseudocercospora; species Pseudocercospora pini-densiflorae. The sequence goes on along the minus strand of KZ107283.1, from coordinate 13,793 downwards.
TCGTAGGTACAATTTTCGAGCATAAGGACGAATCACGGCGCGACATGCAAACGCATTGAACGATCGCGAAGGCACCACGTCAAAGGATGAGGCATAGCCTCCGCTATCGAATGACCAATGCCTTCAACGAATGCATTTACAGCCGCTGAAGTCTTGTTCACAGAGAGGACAGCAAGAGCCGGACATGCAGGCATGGTAGAATCAAGAGCCTTATGCCATTGCTTCTTAGAGCTCGGACTGCAAGAAATGGCAAAGCCATGACACTTCACGAGACAATCGATGCTTGAAAATAATCACGGCGTCATTTAGATGCGCACCCCTATGCAGTATCGGGGCCTTGGCCTGTATTACAACATGGTTCCGTGCAGTCGATGTCCTTGTCAGCCGAATAGTGAAGCCCGAGAGCGCTCAACTACTCCGGATCACTTATGGCTTCTCCCCGATATCCTGAGCGGATTGAGCTCCGAAAGTCTATCACTGAACCTGGTGGAACAATCAAAGCCATGCGTTGCTATACCGAACGCCTCCTGGTCATGCATGTGCTGCTTCTATGCGCCCCATGTCGCCAACCGTGGTACTTCGATACATATTCTCCAGTGCCGACCCAAGCTACAACATGTGGCGTTGACGGCTTGTGCTGAACGACAGTCTCGAATCTGGCTCTGCACGGCCATTGCTTGGCCGCAATACGACTCCCACGCGATAGCGACCCTCCTGCTTTCTATGACAAATGCCAGTTCCCACAAAACGACATTTGATGGAGTCGGTCACTGCTGTTTGATCACACTAGGCTGGAAGAGACCGCGCGCTGGAAAGATCTGATAGCGTAGCAACTTGTGAATCCACCATTGGAGAAATCGCGCCCATGCCTCTTCCTGCGGTCACGATGTGGAGAGGTTGTCAAGGCTGAGTACAACACAGACCTCCTTGCGTCTGTCACCTACGACTGAGCTGGCAAGTGAGAAGGAAGTGAAGGATTGCCAGAGTTCCTCGGAGCAACACTCAAGTCCAACCGGATCACTCACAGTTCTATACCAAGCGACCCGGCATGATGCAGCACTTATTCTCACCATCCGCCTAGCGAGATACAGTGGATTGGCAGGCATCGATGATGTTTAATAGCATCACAAGGCCATTATCAAAATGGCTCTTGTGAACGAGTCCACCGATTCAGAGGACTATATATTGCTGGTCCTTGCCCGCCAACTATTGCTCTTCACATCCAATTCCCGCATCTCCACGATCATTCCCAAAACACAGCCTCAAGGCCACATCTGGATCTCAAAGCATATCAAGCACAATGCACTTCATCACCACAACCGTTCTGCTCAGCCTCAGCGCTGTTGCTATGTCCGCTCCTGTTGCGGCGCCTGAAGCGGCTCCGATCGCGGTTCCGGAGGGGGTCGCACATTCGCTTGCAGCAGCAGTCTCAGAACCGCTGTTGACGGGTGTCTTCGAACGGACAGGTACCGAAAAGGTCTGTTGCCCAAAGGGTAAGAAGAGCAATTGCTCGCCATGTGCTCGTAAGTCGCCCTCTATGACAAAGTGAGCCTGATAATGTCCTAACCTGATTAGCATCTGCAAAGTGCCCGGCCAACAAGCCAGATAACTACAGCTCCTGCAGCAAGATCGGACAACTAGGCCTACTCAACGTAAGTTGTTGATACTCGCACACTATCAGACTGCGCAACCGCTATACCTCGAGAGCATTGACTGATCAAGATTGCAGCTATTGCTCTGCAACGTGCTGAGTGATAACACCATCAGTATTCCAGTGACTCTCAGCGTGCTTAACTCTTGAAGAGGCATCGCAACTTTGTTCGCAAGGTCGAAGCTAGGGTCACACGAGATGATGAGGAACGGGAATGATGTTGATGAATAGGGTACGGACACTCTTTGGCTTGCGTTCCATTTGTTGTGATTTACTGCGTACATAGAAGTCTTAGAAAAAAAAGTTTGCTCTTCCCTTGCGTTGTGGAAACTCGTCCTCTTTCATGCGTGAAATGCCAAGCCTAAACCTGGAATGCCTTAGGCGCTCCCCCGGCTCCACCCGAACACTCACTTCATTTCCGCACCTTCGGCGACCAAAAATTCTAGTCATAACCAACATAGCTGAGTTCGACGACTACTGTACCAGCGCCAAAGCAAGATCATATGATATGTTGTGGGACGCCTAGGATGTACGTTACCACGTTCTCTCTTACGCTGGCACCCTCAGGTGGTATCCGATCGGTTCGTGGCAGCTTCGGTAAGCCGTAAGCCTTCGAACTCCGAGCATCACATATTGCGATCTTGGCTCCACCTCTGCTCGTTCCAGCATCGTCAGCACAAGCTATTGCAAGCATCGAATAACTCCAGGCTACAATGCATCGAGCTGCATGCATCTCATCGAATGACTTACCCAGCATTTGTTGCTTCTTCACCGGACAACGCGATGACTCGAATTCACCTGGGTCGAGCTACTGCACGAAGGCTCCTTCCGTGGCGGCAGCTAACCGTGTTAAGCCACCGCCAGCTCGGTGTCGAAAAGATGGCGGAGTCGCAAAGCCTCAATGCGACGGTAGGTATTCTCATTTTCAATGCCTGAGCCCGCTGTCTGAATTTGTTCTCCTTCGTCAACCTCAGTCGAGTTCGAATTGCGGCATCCAACTGCCTCGTCCGTTGGAAGAACGACGACGTTGAGACAGCCCCCAGCTGAACTCCGTCGCAGCTGACTCACCACCACCACACCACCACCACCCTCGGCTTACAGAATCACGACACCGCCGATCAGGCGCAAGCAAGTACAACAAAATCAAAATTCAGTCAACAGTCAACCCAAACGACACCTGGGATACTGTTTTCTCAATGGCGGTCCCGATGACTTCAGCAGCGGAGACCACTCCTGTCTACTTTGTCTACCGCGACATACCAGCCGGCGAGCCTTTCGACCCAACCTCGCCATTACTATTCTTCCCTCCAAAGGGATCTGATGAGCTTTTCGACGCCCTTCGTATCGCATTTCCTCATTTGAAGACCCACTCTGAGCGCATGCGTGACGCTATCATCAAGTTCCTGCTCGAAGAGCGCCAGGACGAGCAGACCCAGGCCTCTCCAGCCCAAGCCATGGACGCGTCAGTGGCATGGCCATCTGTATCTTCCAGCGGTTCGGCTTCTATGCTGAGCAGCCCAGAGATGCTCGACATGTCTACTCCAGCATACTCTCCACAGCCTGCTCCACAACTCACAAGACAGGCTTCTGTTGCAACGTCAAGTCAGCCTAGTCCACCTTCGTTGGACCAGATGACGAATGTATTCAGTCTATCTACCAGCACACAGCCAAAGCAGAGAGTGCGACGGAAGATGACTGAGGCTGAGAAAGTTGAGTACCGTAAACGAAGAATCGTCAAGGCCTGCGAAATGTGCAAAGCGCGTAAACGCAAGTGCCCACACAATCAGACCCAGATGGACACTATCGCCACTTCGGCCAAGTCTGGATCTAGATCGTCAAAGTCGGCTTCTCCAAAGTCGACTCCACCTGCCAGCGTGAAGCAGGTCGCTAAAGGGAATTTCGCCCAGCTCGATGATTTAGGGGGGCTGACAGCTGAAATCAACATGGACCAATCCTTTGACGACTTCCCGATGTTCGATGACTCCTTCGCAGAAGTCAGCGTCAACGACTTCCTCCACTTTGACAACCAGAACAATGCATGTGGACCCTACGACCTCTTTACACCAGACTTCTCGCCATCTCAGTACAGTTGGTCAAGTAATGGACAAGACCTGCCTCTGATCGACTCAGCATCCGCCGATCAGCTACTTCAATTTGATGCTGGCCTTATGGGCATGGACATTCAAGCACATTCTGATATGTTTGACCAGAACGAGCTCTTCCAGCAACTACCTTTGGAATCACAATTGCCTCGACAATCGGGCTCCAGCAGTCGGGTCTCTTCTATACCAGGAGTAACCGCACAGCAGGATCGCTCGATGCAACAAGGCAGTCGGGTCTCTCACGTATCTGAGATAACCGGCTCACTGGATAGCAGCCAGGTCTCTCGTGTACCAGAGCTAACCGCCGCTGCGAATGGCAGTCGGGTCTCTCGTGTATCCGAGATAGCCGCTACATCGGAGAGCAGTCGGGTCTCTAGCGTACCAATCTTAACCGGCCAACAAGATGATTCAGTACGACCAGCCGGCAAGATTGCGAAGAATCTGCAGCGGGTTCCGAGCGGCGGCGAGGCACTGGGATCGGGCAATGGAATGTTATGGGAGCATCTAAGGACCGGCCAGCTGGAGAAACCTCAGCCCACGCACACGGCACACGTGCACGGCGCTGGGTGCGGCGAGCTCTTCAGTCTTGCCGAAAAGAACGGTGTACTGAAAGAACCGTTCCAGAAGCCGACGCTACCGGGTGCGACGCTAAGATTAGTCACGACAACGAGGGCAGTGAACGCCTTTGCGGGACTAATCCAGTCGAGGTCGAACGGGCAAGAACCTTCGACACGACAGCTGGTCTCAATGGAGAGTGTCCTACCACTTGTGCGCCACGAACACCAGCACAACGATGGTATACGAGACCTCGTCCATTCGGGCCTATACCCGGTGCACCACACGCGACCTCTACAAGATGCGTCAGCACTCTTCGATCGAGCAAAGCGGCAGTCGAAGATACAACGCGAAGCCGATTTGTACGAGGGAGTAATCTCTGGTGGTGCAGAGAACGGCATCGGTCGACAAGAGCTTGGACAGCAGACATCTACCTCCGTGTCGCACGTCCCAAGCGGATCAGGATCCGCGGCTCTACCCAAAGGAAGGCCCCAAACGACATTGTCAAGAGAAGGCAAAGTCACTATCTCCTCCCGTCCAGCTCAAGGACGAAAAGCAGGAAAGACCCTCGGCGCAGGTATCGACAACCTCGCCGGACCATCATCAAGCGAGATGTTCATGCTTCGCCGCAGAATACCACGTCAAGACGTTCAAGTCAAGTCCGAAGGCCACGATGTCGCCACCGCCAATCCCATATTCAGACGAACATGGTGCATTGGCCACAACGACTCCCTCGGATCTCTCTCTTCTGGAGCCAACGGCGGTGCGTACCCGCGGCTCGAGACGAACAGCCCAAGAAGTGCATTCGGAAAGAAAGCTTCCGAGATCGAGCGTGCCCAAGGAGCAGCTGCTTACCCTGCGAATCGCAACGAGCACCCAGACCGACACCGTCTTGCAGAAGCAGCTCAGTCTGCCATCACGAAGTCTTCTCGTGGAACAATCATCCAATCCGATTCCAAGACCATCGACCGCAACTTGGCTGCTACCGGCAATTTTACATATGCAGTCAGCGTGTTCAAGAAGCGAGACACACATCGCGAGAAGGATCACTTTGGCAGATCCGATGCCAAAGACTACTTCGGTCGCATGGCGATTCAAGCTGGGCTTGGATTTGCTTTGCTCGCTGTGTTGGCGAATTATGTCAACGCTTCAGCCTTGCTTCTGGCATTCATCGTACCTACTTGTGTGGGCTATGGTCACGCTTTCGGAATTGTCCAGTGCAGTGAGATCAACTCTGCTTGGCTGTCCAACTGGCACGCTTTAGCGGGTGATGCGTTAAAGTATGGCAAAGGTGAGAAGTGGATGAAGGGATTGATGTATCCTTTTACTTCTTCGCTTGCGAGCAGAAGTATTGTGTGCTAAGAGGAGAAAAGTTTCGAGTTCTGTGGGAATTTTAGGATTTGTGAATAACTAGCGGGTTTCTTTCTGTTTGATGCGATTAGCGATTATTTCTTCTTGTTCAATAGCTGCACTGTGCTTAGCGACGGTTGAGATTTAGAACCGGCTTTGGCATGATATCTACCTATCAATGAGATGATGATTACACCAAAATCTTTCCCATCTAATCTTTTCTCTTGCTCTGAGCAGCAGCATTTCTCTGGAACAAAATGTGAGATGGAACGACAATAGCAATTAAGCTGCTCTTCAATCAATCAATTCTAATGCAATTCATACCATGCTATGCTACCAGTAACACCATGCTAAATCGTCAACAATAACACTCTCATACTTAAGCACAAGCGCGCTCGACTCTGGCTCTTAACTCCCCCAGCTCAACATTCCCACTCTTCGTGACAACAACACCCTGCACTTCACCACTCTGCACAACTTTGATGAATCCCGGTGTGATTTCCGTGCTCATCAGGCTCAAACACCTCCAAACCTCAACCTGACTAATCGGACTTCGAAGACTTTGCTGAAGTTGCTGAATGACTACTTGCATGCTGAAAGTCGAACGTTCTTTCGTTCCGGTCATGAGAGATAAGATCCGAGCCACGTCTTCGATCCTTTGAAGAGCTGATCTTCGCTCGAGCTGGGCTTTGGTTGGCCCCGCTGGGAGGGAAGATGCAGCGTTCTGTTTCGCGAGGATACGGTCTAGGAGTGCTGTGCCGCGGTTTTGGAGGGATTGCGGGACTTTGTTGCTGCTAACAGATGGTTCTGGTGTTGCGGACTTCGGTTCCAGCTTCGCTGCTCTTCCAGCTTTGATATCTGCGAGGCGTTGCTCGCCTTTTGCGAAGAGAGGAGCAGATCTCGCTGCTGCCTCGTTGTGGGTGATCTCGAGAAGTGGGAGCTGGGCGAGGAATGCTGCGGCTGTCCTGTTCTCCTTTGCGGTGTTTGACTGCCAAGTATGCCAGGCTTTTTGGAGCGCATCCTCAAAGTGCGTATTCAGCTCATCCTCATTGATGTAGCTCGAAGCACGCTTCAGAATGCGGCCTCGAGGCTCTGCTCTTGACAGACGAATTCCGGCTCTTCCGCAATCATCAAGTATAAATGCGCGATCCTGGCTCGTCCCGAATGCAAGTATGCGCTGAATGTCTGTCTGGGTAACGCTTCGCTTCTTCCAGTGCTTTGTGACCGCAGCAAGCAATTCTCTGAGCTCTACGGGACTCGCTGTACCATTGTGCGAGTAGTGCAAAGAGAGTGCTGCCAGAAATGCGGCATGCATGTCAACCATGTCCTCAAGCTCCCGCGGGAAGGACAAGTCAATGTCGACCTCTTCTACCGGCGTTTCGGGAGGCGTGTCGTAAGTAAGCTTCTGCTTGGGCAGGTTCAGCGGTATAGCGCGTGCATTGCTGTCGATATTTAATCGATCAAAAAGTGCAGCTGCCTTTTTGCTCGGGGTTTCCTGAGGGGTGGGAGGAGCAGCATTCTTGACACGCTTCGCGCGTGGTGTTGCAGAGACTTTGGGCTGTTGTGGCGCTTTGAATTCTGGCGCTTTGGAGGATACTACTATTTCTTCGTCCGAGTCTTCAGCAATTGCTTCACGCTTTCTCTTGCTGGCTTTGGTGATGGATTTGGCTATTGGTGCAGGCGGAGGCGTAGCTTCTCGTGTGCGGATCGTCTTTCTCTTCTTGCCCTCATTCGCAGCCACATTGGGTTTCGCTACGCTGCTGAAGGTGTATATGCTCTGTTGCGTCTTGGTCGATCGTGTCTGTTTACTCGCTGGCTGGGCATCCAGAGTCGAAGCCTTGCGCTTAGGCATTGTGATATGTAATCTCTATCTCGCTATGATGGGCTCTGAGGATAAATCGAGAGTAATGCGACTGCTGCTGTACCGCAGTCAAAGAGATGCGCGCGTGGGTGATCGTATGTATGTCTTACAAACACGAAAACGCGGTCGCGTTGCTGAAGTGGCTGGGCGACGCGCTTCGCGGCTCCACCTCGGAATTGGCTGCATAAACGCCGACTCCTCTCCTACCGACCATCAACACTTCACTTGGCCCTCCATCTTCACATTCTCAAAATTGTCTTTAGCTGTATTCGCACGCCCTATGATGCTCTCACGATCACCAGGATTTCTGCGCATCTCTCAGCGATCCCTGCAGACCGCGTTGCTCGTTCTATTCTCGGACACCCCGGTCAGACAATTTTGAGATGAACAACATCTTCTCCTGGAGGCCGAGTCGTCACCATCCACGATCTTATAGAGCTGTATATAGTGACAGTCTACTTGCCGAGTAGTCACTCATATGGCCGCATTTGGCATATCGCGATGCTGCATACAGAAGATGCTCATGTCATCTACTCATCAATCTTTACTCCGGATCCTCCCCTCTGAACAACTGCCGGACCAGGCATTGGAACAAGAATTGACACCCTGGAGCTCTGACGCCCATGCTGGGGTACATCCCGACCACAGCTGGTTGAAACCGTCGATGCGAGCATTTAACTTTCTATGACAGCACCTATACACAGCACCTTTTGGGCAATAGCAGGCCTTTTCGCCAGTTGCTATAGCGAGCGCGGAACAGGCGGCCTCATCGCCTCTGCACGATGCGAGTATATCACTGCGATACTCCGGAGGTTTTCGAAGAAAAGCTGGAAGCCACGAGGTAGGCCTGCAATGTAATTTCGCTGTATCTTTCTAGCTTCAAATACCTTCCTTACTACCAGCTTCATGCCCTATCCTCTTTCTTATCGAGCTTCTAATCCAGACATGGCGGATGTCGAAAAGGGCGAAAATACACAGAATGTTGAAAATGATCAGGATGAGAAGGTTCCTCCGGTGCCTTCAGCAGAATCATACCATGCGATAGGCGGAGATAAGACCGCAGCCGCCGAGACGAGTAGTGAAGAGAACAGCGAGCTTGATATCGATCTCGAGGCAAGAGGCGAAGAGCAAGGCTACGTCTTGGATGTAGACGTACTGAAGGAGCTTACGCCACGATGGAAGGACTATCAACTTGCGAATGATGGACGAACAGTTCTCATACCTCAACCATCACAGGATGCCGATGATCCGCTGAACTGGTCATGGTCGAGAAAACATATTGTCCTCTTGGTGATCGCCGCAACATCGTTTCTGCCTGACTATGGTAGCGCGACAGGAGCGGTCACATTAATACCACAGGCCAAGTATGTCACCACTATTCGCCATTAGATCAACATGCTAATTCAAAGTACCAGAGAGTGGAACATGACAGAGAACCACGTCAACCACTCACAATCCGGCAATGTCTTCATGGTCGGCGCGGGCGGCGTGTTTGTCGTCATGCTCTCAGCCTACTTCGGTCGTCTACCAGTCCTCTTCTACTTCACAGTTACAGCCCTCTGGACAGCAATCGGCTGCGCAGAAGCCAAGAACTTCGACACATTCATGGCCTTCCGAATCCTCAACGGCTTCTTCTCCACCGTAGCACAAGGCGGAGGCATGATGTTCATCAAAGATATGTTCTTCGTTCACGAACGAGCACGAAAGATCAATATATGGGCCAGTTTCGTAATCCTCTCACCAGTGAGTGGAACCAACATACCTTTTCGTACCGACTGAACTCATTCTCCTCCAGTACTTCGGCCCCATGATTGCAGCCTTCATAATCACAACCCAAAAATGGCAATGGCCTTTCCACGTCTACACAATAATGACCACAATCTGCCTCCTCGCGATAATCTTCTTCGGCCAAGAAACCTACTACAACCGCAAACTCCCATCGTCCCAACGCCCAAAACGCGCACCAGGTATCGGCGGCCACATCTCCCGCCTCGTTGGAGTCGAACAATACAAATCTCGTCACCTCCGCAACACCTTTTACCAAGCCTGTTCCCGCGCTATAATCGTCCTCCTAAAACCGACAATATTCCTCAGCGTCGTCTACTACCTCTTCACTTTCGCCTGGGTCGTGGGGATCAATACAACACTGAGTATGTTCGTCACACCACTCTATAATTTCGGACCGAAACAGATTGGATACTTCTATTTCACGCCTGTCGTCAGCGCAACTTTAGGAGAAATTCTAGGCCGCTACCTCCACGACTTCCTCGCAAAACGCCTCACCTCACGCTCTTCATCCGGAAAACTCATCCCCGAATATCGACTCATGGCAATCTGGATCTCCACCCCATTCATGGTAACCGGAATCGTAGTGCTCGGCTACGCCCTCGAATCTCAATGGCACTACATGATCGCCGCCCTCGGCTGGGGATTCTACGTCTTTGGAATCATGGTTACGACTGTAGCTCTCACAGCTTATTGTTTAGATTGTTATCCTGAGGGGAGTGGAGAGGTTGCAGCTTGGATAAATTTCGCGAGGACGACTGGCGGGTTTATCGTGAGTTATTTTCAGGTTGATTGGGCGAATGCTATGGGTACGAAGAAGAGTTTAGGAATTCAGGCGGCGATTTGTGGGGCGGCGTTTTTTGTTGTGGTGTTTTTGCAGGTTTATGGGGAGAGGATGAGGCAGTGGAGTGGGCCTTTGAAGTTTAAGACGGATTGAGTGTTCGTACATATGAAGTGATATGTAATTGATGATGGTTGTCTGCTGCTGGAACAGAATAGACGCCTCTCTCACGATTCGAACATGTTGGCCATGAGCATTAATGTTAGTATCACGCAATTTCGAAGTTCATAGAGCTTGCAACGATGGTAGCCAGAGATCAGCAGAGCCTTCATGCTGTCTTGAAGTACATTCAATGTGCCCATGATGCGGACCTGACGTACGGCTTCAGAGTTTCAAGCGCTCATCTCAATTCCTTTCCACGAAGCTCTCCTTGAACGCCGAATCACGGCTTCCATTTGCTTTCTGCTTGCCGGGACTTGGACTCCTGGCAAAGCGCTTGATGTTTCGGTATCCGAACGTGAAGTCGCAGCACAGAATCAGAAACTTTGGAGATCGGCAGAGTCAAGCTCGCAGATCATCCAAAGAACTTGAGCCGCGTTCGCCGCGTTACCTGACTTTCGAGGTCAAATGCCGCATACCATCTTGTCCAGGTCTCAAAGAACGTAATGAAGTCGGCCACACACCGAGATTATACAGATCCTATCCCACGTCGCACAGAACACAACCTGGTCTTGTCTTTCCCTATCTACAACCGCCAAGCAAAAAAGTCTAGCGTTCGGCGTCTTTGATCCGGACCGGGACTTTCAAGCAACGTGCAGGGCTGACTTTACCTCCAACCAATCCAGCAAGCTCTACCTGCACGTTGAACAAGGCATGGGTGATGTTATACGTTTCGACGAAGAAGCTTGCCTTCGCGCGGCAGCCACGATGATCGGAGAACGTAAAAGCAGCGCGGTCCAGATTCTCTGATCATGTCTCTATCCGGGGTTCCGTCAGACACTTCACGCCCGCTCTCGCGGGGGTTTGAGCCATACGTAAAATCGCACTTTCTTAGTAGGCCACACGTAAAAGTCGATATTATCGTATACTATAGTCCCGTACAGATATAGAGGTATATAGAATATTAAACTACGAGTCTAAATATTATATTTACGAGGTTATCTAAGTATTATAGCGAATATAGATCTTACTATCGCTAGTTCTTATATAATCTCTTAGTAGGCGCGTTACTCTATTCCTATCTCTTATAAGCGCGTATTCCTCGTATTCTTTCTCTCTTATAGTATAGATTATATACGAAACTTAGTATAGTATATAAGAAGGTCGAAAAGAAGAAGAGGATATATACTAAGTAGTTAACTAAAATAGAGAGGACGGAGAGAGTAGTAGATCGTATTATTTCGAAGTATCGCGAAATAAAGGCTAAAGATATTAAAGTTAGTATTCGAGTACTTTATATAACTAAGAGGATATCTACTCTATATTCTTATATTTACTAGCGGATTAATAGCTATAGATTACTACTATCTCGTATCTTAACGAATACTAAACTAGACTAATTATAGGAGTTAGCGCTAGCGGATTATTATCGAGAAAGAGACGTAATAGATATATTCTTACTAGTAGTACTAATTATTATAGTCGCTATAGAATTTCTAGTTAGTATACTACTAGAAGGAGTATTAGTAGATATAATATCGCTATTTAGAGTAGATTAGATAGATCGCTTTCTTAGTTACTATAGTCTTAGTAAAGTAAAGTCTAAATCTATCGAGGTCTAGTATAAAGAGGTATATAATCCTTCTACTATAAGATCCTAGTTTAACTACTTCGAGGTAATATTATTACGATTAAGTATAAAGGCGCGGAATCTAGAGAATTTTAACGAGACTAGATTTCGAGTTAGAATTAGTAGTAACAAATATATCGTTATAATAGATATAAAGCGGCGTATCTAGACTAAATATAATAGTAACTATACGTATATAACTATCGTCGAGACTATTAACGCCTTTAGTAAGGTAATTAACTATTAGTTAATTATTAAAGTAGTAATAGTTTAAGAATATTAGTTACTACGAGAAGGTTAGTTTACTATCTAAGATAGGTATAATAATAACGTTACCTACTAACTACGATATTCGTATATAGGTAAAGATAACTTTTTAATTACTATTAACGACTCTAGATATATAATAGATAATATAGCTATATACTATATCCGCTAGTTTAAGTATAAGACGAGATCTAAAGATCTAAACGAATAGAGGATACTACTATATAACAATTATAGCTCCTACTACTTTAAGGAATTTATAGCCTTTATAAAGCGATATAAGATCCAATTATAGGGCCTATAACTATATACTTCGTACTTTATATAGCCGCTAGATATTATATTATTCTAGGTCTATAAGTTAAAATATAGATAAGTAGTATTAGAAGCTATATACTATAGTATTAGCGAGTTTAGTATACCCGAGTTTATTAAGATACTTTTAACTATTTAGACGAAGATTATAATATAGGTTATATAAGTAGGTAGATAGTAGTTAGTAAATAAATATAGTATTCGATAGAGATCTAAGAGGAGAGAGAGGAAGATTAGGAAGTTAGGCTAGTACTAAGCCCTACCTAAGGTACCTAGACTCTAGCTTTACTTAAGCTAATTATATACTAATTATATATAGCTAAT
>KZ107280.1:977-116151 GCA_000504365.2 Pseudocercospora pini-densiflorae CBS 125139 | reverse complement strand
AGCTATACTATTAATCTCCTAATAAACTTTAGCTTTATTTTTAATATTATATCTAATACTTATTAAATAAGTATACGGAGCTATTAAAATAGTATTAATTCTACTTAATTTATTATTAAACTAATACTATATAAGCTCGTATAAGCGGAAGACTCGATACTAGTAGAAATCGCTAAAAATTGCTAGATTTAGCAATAGTAAGGTTACGTATAGTAACGACGACGCGCTACGATACGAAGGTTACGCTTCTTATAGTTAGGCTTACTACGGAGCGGACATTAAGGTCTTACCGAGTCCGTACGAGTATGCGCTACTAGTTCTTAGTGGAACTAACGCTCGGACGCTGGTATGGGACTTTAAACAGGCCCAAGAGTTGAGCCTCTATACTAATGCTAAATCATGGTCCTCTCATAAAGCCACGAAGCTCGAGCCCAAGCCACTTTCGAAGGCTGCATATTCTGTGATCAGATAACGCTGCCTTCTGCACGTGTTCACTGAGGTGTCGATATGGAATGCACACCTCGGTCTTGTTGTCAGTGTGAAGTGCTCATGTGAAACGTCTGGCAGAAACATTGGAGCACGCGGGCCGTAGCGGCAGCGCACAGACTGGATCGTGAGGCTGGTGCTTGCTGTGGTGGAGTTGGTTGAGGACTGGCAATCTATCGCGATGGCCGTTTTGGAGGGCAGAGTAGAGACTGCCACCGCGCGGTAGAGATCGTGTGCCGCAACCTCGAGATCTTGTGAGCCCGTGAAAGGCCTCTTGCGACTCTGCAGAAACGCGACCAATAGAACCGAGCGGCATCCTTCTTCGCATTCACATGACGCCAGCATCGCGATAGCCCAGGCACAACTCGACCATAGCTCAGCTTTGCTATACGACCAACCAAAAAGACCTCATCCGCGAACACCAAGTCAGGCCGCTGCCGCCCATGCAGCATGGCCGACCTCTGTCGAAGGCTCTTTTCGTGCTGCGGCAGTAAGCAACCCTCCCTCACGCCTCGAAGCCTGCGACTCGGCCTTGTCGGCGGCGGTGTCGCATACAATCGAAGCCATGTGCTGACTGTTGTATAGGCCGCTCGAAGGTCGACTACGATAATGTGCTAGCAGACTCAGAGCGCGAAGCTGTCGCCGACCTCCTTAACTACCTCGAAAACGTAAAGCTACACCTCACCAAGCCAGACTCGCGCGTGGCTAATGGTAGAGATGCAGAGAGCAGAAACAGACTTCTTCTCGGGAGAACCTTTGAACGCCCTGTCCACCCTCGTGTACAGCCAGAACATCGACCTGCAAAGAAGCGCAAGTTTGACATTTGCAGAGATCACAGAAAGAGGCATGTTGTGGCATATGATCAGCAGACGGCGAAAGACTGACTTGAATATCTCCAGATGTGCGCCCAGTTGATAGGCAAACGCTCGAGCCCATCCTCTTCCTCCTCGAAAGCAGCGACATCGAAGTCCAACGTGCTGCCTCAGCTGCGCTTGGCAATCTCGCGGTAGATGGACAAAACAAGACCCTCATCGTGTCGCTCGGCGGTCTCAACCCGTTGATCCGGCAGATGAATAGCCAGAATGTGGAAGTGCAATGTAATGCGGTCGGCTGTATAACAAACCTGGCCACGCATGAAGAAAACAAAGCACGGATAGCCCGATCTGGCGCATTGGCGCCGCTGACCAGACTTGCTAAGAGCAAGGATATGCGAGTGCAGCGCAATGCTACCGGCGCTCTGCTAAACATGACACACTCGGACGACAATCGGCAGCAACTCGTCTCGGCAGGCGCGATACCGGTGCTTGTCAGTCTCCTCAGTAGTCCAGACACCGATGTGCAATACTACTGTACAACAGCCTTGAGCAATATCGCGGTCGACAGCACGAACCGGAAGCGACTCGCGCAGACCGAGCCAAAATTGGTGCAAAGCCTGGTACACTTGATGAGAGGGCAGGCGCCTAAAGTTCAGTGTCAGGCAGCGCTGGCTCTTCGGAACTTAGCCAGTGATGAGAAGTACCAGTTGGAAATTGTCAAAGCAGGAGGTTTGCCGCCATTACTGGGATTGCTACAAAGCAGCTATCTGCCTCTCATTCTCTCTGCAGTGGCGTGCATACGGAACATCAGCATACATCCAATGAACGAGTCACCGATCATCGATGCTGGCTTCTTAAAGCCTCTGGTGGACCTCCTGGGGTCGACGGACAACGAGGAGATTCAATGCCATGCTATCTCAACACTGCGAAACTTGGCCGCGTCGTCGGATCGAAACAAGCAGCTAGTCCTCCAGGCAGGAGCAGTGGTCAAATGCAAAGAGCTTGTGCTAGATGTACCACTTAGCGTGCAATCGGAGATGACCGCTGCGATTGCAGTGCTCGCTCTTTCCGACGACTTGAAGCCTCAGCTATTGGATCTTGGTGTCTTTGAAGTGCTCATTCCTTTGACTGAGAGTGAGAGCATCGAGGTGCAGGGTAATAGCGCCGCAGCCCTTGGCAACCTGAGCAGCAAAGGTAGGCTCAACATTCATCGTCGCTTGACAAATTGCTAATGATTCGCAGTCGGTGACTACACGCTCTTCCGCTCATCTTGGAATCAACCTTCCGGCGGTATTCACGGGTACTTGAATAGGTTCTTGGCCTCAGGAGACCCAACCTTCCAACACATTGCAATTTGGACACTCTTACAACTTCTGGAATCTGGAGATGAGGAACTCACGGACATGATCAAGAAGTCTGAGGACGTCATGAAGATGGTCCGCGAAATCAGCGAGAAGACGGTCGAATCTGAAGACGAAGGCGACGAGAGCGAGGATGGCGAAGGCGAGGTTGTCGTGCTGGCAAGAAGATGTCTCGACATTAGCAATGGCGAGATTGCGCCTGAAAGCAAGACCGACAGCCAGCCCTCGTCATACAAGACCTAGCAGCAGCTCGAAAGCGCGTCTCATCTGGATTATGGAGCGCTTGCATAGAGACGCATGCATGGCTCTGGAAGCGACATCATTGAATGTCGCCGGGACCGCAGCCTTCGCCTCCGCATCCTTCACTGACCAGCCGATCTGAGTCGGGCGAAGTGGAACATTTGCATTATGAAGTTTTTGAGCGAGCAAGCGAGCAGATCGAGATTTCACAGCATCATACTGGCGTTTCGACAAGAAGCGCTTGCACAATAGCGGCGCCTGTCGGGGTGGGCGTTTACTTTTTGTTAGGCAAGGATACGAAAGTGCGTAATTATGGAGTGTGTATTTGGATGGACGAATTGCTTGAAAGCATGCTACTACTCTATACCTCTACAGTTTGCGGCATAAATGGATGATGCACCTCTAGTCGCCTTTGCGCGAAACTTTTCTTATCTTTCTGTGAGCATGTCTGACTGCTTTGGACAACTGATGACGATGGATTCAATCTATTTCTTCAGAGATAGACAGTCGGCACTATCGTTGACGTTCTGCTATATTGCAAAGGCATATAGGCAATAGTCGGAACGGCAAGGCTATTGGCCGTTGCGCTATTTGTTAATCTACGAACCTTCGAGCGATGTGCCGGCCAAGCATCATCAATATACCCGACAACAACAATGCAAGACTTGAGAGAGCTTAAGGAGGACTGTGGTGTCTGGGTCTACACAATAGAAATCCACCGACAATCTTTCACCAATCCTTCAACCTTGGCCACACCTCAACCAAACCCCACCTGGTTACAGACGCACAGTAGCCAAAAGAACCATGGCATCAACCATAAATGGAGCGGAAGACACGATTCGGTATCCAGTGTGGTTGACTGAAGACGCTCCTCAACCTCCAAACAACACGAGAAGAACGGCTCCAGCTGAGAGGATCGATCTTTTGGTCTCGATTCTGGATGACACTGGAAATCTGTTGCCCATCGAGGTTGGTAGGCTCTTCAGGCTCACGAATGATAGCATCCAATCCCAAGGACAAGGGCAGGAGTTCAGCTTCATTGAGTTCAAAATGGTGGTTAGGTGCTTGGTGTTGGATGTGACGAGGAATTTTGGCATGTCTGAGGCTGGAATGTTGGAAAGGAGAAGAGATGGAATGGTGGTGGTTGAGGATGAAGAGGACGTCGTGAGGATTATAAGAGAGGGTATGGAAGGGATTTACGAAGATTCATTTCAGTCTTGAGGGTGCGACCCGGCTTGCGAGATCAACGGGAGGTCGATATGTGCTGCTGGTGGGAGGAGAGTGGCAAGACATCGAGTGACATGCTTCTCGTCGATCGCACGGGGGCGATTGTCGCGATGCTTTATACCGTGGCCGCACTGGAGGCCATGACTTTTGACGAAGCATGGAGCTGCTAGTGCACGTCGTGAGAGACAGCAGCGGCCTCACCAAAGTACGACTCCACATTTACCATTGCCGCAGAAGCCGATGGACAATACCTGGGCGGCTTTGCGACCTTGAAAATCATGACGACTTGTCTCTCGAGCGATGTGGGCAACCTTGCCTCACCTCTCGACGCTCTAAAGCAGTACGGCTGCGGAAATTTGTCTCTTGCACACTGGACACCCTAGAGGGGAAAAGTCCAAGCAGAGTCCGATTTGTGAAGCGTGAGGGCCAATGGCTACCTCACTTCGAAAGACTTCGAACACTTGATGGCGACATGAACTTCCCCACTCGACAGTCGGCAACCATGGAACATCATGACCTGGTGTCACAAGCTCGCGCAATGGGAGTTTGTGTCATTCATCTCACTAGAAGTGCACTCCGAGGATGACGAATTACAGGACCTAGCGTCTCTCAGCTTGGAACCATCCAGAGAATTGTCAAACGGAGCGTTCCTGGTGCGAAGTGAGAATTGTCAGCAATTTACCTGTGTCAAGCTCTGGGTTGAACCCAGGCGTATAGTTCGCTGCCGTCGTAATGGACATCATCGAGAGCCCTCTTCCAGTGGAGTGGCCTTCCTCAACTGTGTACGAAAGCTGCTTCACGTGCAAGACACTCTACGACACACAAGGATCTAGGACTTGCTACTTGCGATGAGGTGACTATAATACAGGAGGACTAAGAACGAGCGGAGGCCGAATTGAGAGCTGCCACTTCTCCAGCCTATGCCTCGACTCCTCCCCCGGCGGCTTAGGATCCTCCCTATAGCGCCGGCAATACTCTCTTATAAGCTTCTGCTCCTCCTTGAGCATCGACAGTTCTCTTCTAACAGCCCGTGGTCCTCCTCACATCGCCGAAGCTCCTCCTCACCTGCAAGGCACTCCGCAATGTAACAAAAATCGAGACACACTGCTTCGTGGATGAAGACCATCCAGTCACAGAGAAGAAAGGAAAGTTTTGTGTACCTGTCAACTACGACTCCTCTGCATAGCAGTTGGGATCTCCTTCAGATGTGCGCAGTTCTCCCTACATCACTCGAAGTCCTCCGTTCGCGACTCACAGTCCTCCTCACCTCGCTTGAGCTCCTCCTCACCTAGCAGTCACTCTGCACGCTGTAAAGGCCTGAGATGTGCCGGTCGGTGTATGTTGACCGCAGACAAGCATATTGAGGCGAGCGTACATCACCCACAGAGCAACTACTCCTTCGTACAAAATTGTCGAACCCTCCTCTCGCTCCAGCGGTCCTCCCTCTCACACCGCCCGATGTCCTACTTGCACAGCTTGCAGCCGTTTTGACACGGGCCATGCTCCCCCGAAGCCAGCTTCAGCCGATGCATGACTCGATGCACCTCACTCTTCCGGATCTGCCTCAGTCCGGAATAATTCTCCTTGCGCTTTGCGACTTCCTCCTTCAGGGCCGCGTTGAAGTCATCGCGATTGTCGAAATAATACACCATGTCCTTGAACCTATTGATGAGGTCCTTCGACCATTCCATTTCCTCCTTGTCTGGCGCCACTTCGGCATCGATGAAGTTCTTCATGCGTTCTCCAGTGCAGTTGAAGAACTCGGTGAGAGCGCGAGCTTTGTGTGCACGGCTGCCGGTGTAGATCTGACCGAGATAGACTGCTTCGTTCTTCGCACTCTCCTCTTGTGGACTCGAGGCTCGGATTTTCTTGGGTGCGCTTCTATCGTCATCCTCACTTGAAGCGCGACCTCTCTTTGGGCGGTGCGCGAGCGCTCCCATGGAATTGGGTTGAGTCGTCATTGCCGTTGGTGATGTGTGTGCTGAGTGTTGAAAGACACTAGCGAAGCGATAGAGATGTGCAGGTGGAAGTAGTCTGAAGTTGAGTATCTGGTCTTTTGATTTAAGGGTTCGACGGGGACACGCCGCAGATTTGCCGACTTTCACATGCAAGATCAGAGATGGATGAATTCGCATCGACGAGCAACATTATCAACCGCATCCCGATAAGATTCAAATCAGTCATAAAAGTACCCGGAACGCCACTCAACTCCTTGAGCAGTGAATGCATGCCATGCAGACCGGCTTCACTTCTCGAACGCCGCAGCAGCTCAATACACGCTTGCAGACCTCTCGACATTGATCGACAACATCTGTTTGTGAACAACCCAATACGAGGAGACTTGCACTCAGCATCTGCGCAAGCTCCGCAAGCTCCGCAAGCTTTGCGCAGGTCTGTCGCGACGTTGCGCGGCAACCGTTGCCCAGCCTCCCGCACTTGCCTCCGCTGCATGTGAAAGTCGGCAAAGCTTCGGTCCTAACCGATTACGGGTTACATACGTTTTGAAACATTCGGGCTTCTGGCAGTTTGAAAGCTGCAGTGCGTTTGAGACTGATCACCTCAAGATTGTTCGTTCGATCCCTGTCTTCGGACGTGTCGCACTTTGGGGAACAGGGGCATTTAATTGAGCTATCATTGCGTTGAGATCCCCTCGCTTTCTTAGCTCAATTCACCCTTCGGCCTATCATCATCATCGTGCAATCCTCGGGGAGATGCGATACTCCTCAAACAGTAGGTGCGCACCGGAGCGAATGAAAGGAAACTCAGAGAGGAGTACTTTCCCCTAAGCAAAGTATCAGAGGACGCTTTGATACGATCTTAGGTTTTTGCTCTTTTGTTTGATGAACACGACAGCTATATGCTTTTCTTTTTGCTTCTCGCGCATAATGACAAGGCTATGCGCGCGCAAGAGTGCTGTCTTTGGGATGTGCCGCCTCGACCAAGATGGAAGGCACGAGACTCGACGACAGAGTGTCGAATTCCACAAGACAGATATCGCTCATCGGAAAGCTGATAGCACTTTGCTGGAAGTCTCGCACTTTCCTGCCTCGATGCCACATCGTGACGGTGGTGGCACGCGCAATTCCACCTGAGCGTCGCTTCGAGTACTAGACGCCGAACAGCAACAGCTAGCGGAGACTCTATTAGCAGCGAGACTAAGACTCATATCGAGGCGAAAGATCATTGCGGCTCAGCATCGGACCTAAGAGTCACTTCACCTGAGCTTCGCCCCAACTTGCAAACGAGTGCAGTAGCAGCTGTTAGAGATGCTGTTAGTAGCGATGACTGAGTCACATCGAAATGAAAAATCAAATTCAGGTCAGCAGTGGATTCAGTGGTCATTTCACCTGAGCATCGCTCTGCGTCGTAGACGATAATAGCAGCAGCTAGTGGAGATGCTGTTAGCAGCGAGACTCAGGTCTATGTTGAGGTTAACCATCATTTCATTGCTCCGAGTCCTCTACGATGCATTCGAGGGCCTCTCTTCTCTGCTCAACATCCGCCACAATCTACTTCGAGTTCCTCATGGCTGCCTGCTTTGCCTTCTTGGCCTTCTTAATCTCCCGCTGGAGCACCCGATTGACCTCCTTCTCTCGAATCTGCGGCAGTCCTCCCTTTCCCCTACGCTTTGATCTCTCCTCCTTCAAGAGCCTGTTGTACTCCTTCTTGTTCTTCACAAAGTGCACCAAGTCCACAAGTCGCTCGAGCAGGTTCAATGCCCATTTCATCTCCTCCTTATATTCATCAGCATTCTCCTCTCGCGGACACAAATCTCCCTCGAGCCAGTCCTCCAAGCGCTCTTTGGTCGTCTCCTGGAATTCTGCGAGGTGTTTGGCTTTAAGACTGTCATTTCCCTTGTATCCTTTGCCGAGATACCATTCCCTCGGCTCGAATTCGCCATACTGGGACTCGACAATCTCCTCCTCCGGATCCGAGTCGTCGCCGCGCTCCTCTGCTACCACAGTGTCCTCTGACCTATCCGTCTCCAATCCCTCGCTCGAATCTGAATGCACGCTCTGAGCTCTCACAATCTTCTCCAGGCCTCCGTCGTCATCCTGCTCTTCAGGAGTCGAGGCTTTGGATTTCTTCACCAAATCCGGTCCTTCACCTGGGTCGGAAGCGGAGCGCTTCTTCTAGCGGTAGGCGAGCGCGTTGTGATGGTTCGACATTGGGTAGCTTTGTTGAGTGTTGATGATGGAGCGACACGAGAAAGCAAAGTGGTGTTGGCGGCGACAGCGCGGGATGATGGTGGTGTGTCGATGTTGAAAGAAGCTGCAAGAAGCTCGAGGGTTTCGATGTTTCGCGTGGACCCTAGATTTTTGGCAAACGGTGCTTCATGTGAAAGCTTGGCAACATTTGCCTACATGCTTCGCTTAATTTGGCAAGTGAGCTCAGGCTCCAGGACTATTCTCCAAGGTTCGTCGATCGCATAAATTCCAGACACGACATCGAATGCCTTCGAGCCACGCGCACACCTCGCGCCATCGCGTACAGAACATCGCAAGCCATGCATGATGCAACCGTCGAATGAACTCACGCCATCTGGCCTCCCAGCTGAGACGGACATCGCCGCAAACCAGAGCTCTATCACTACAGCAACCACTGGCGAGCAGATGCAAAAGACTGTTCGCAAGCTTATGGTCCTAAGCCTGAAGAGCGAGCAAGAGAAACAAGCCGCTGTTGATGCTAAGGACCTGAGCGATAGGGAGCTACAGGATGCCAACAAGACTATTGCAGATTTGGGAGAGGTAGTGGATCAGAAGAAATCCGAACTCGAACGTGAGTGGCACGAGAACGCTATCAACGAGGAGAAAATCAAGGACCTCGAAGCGGAGCTCCGCGCGGTCAAGGAGCAGAACTTGGGCATATAGGAGGAGATCGATAGTCTAAGGCATACCCTTGCATCGCAGCAAGCTGAGCGTAACGATTAGCAGAGTGATGCGAAGGCTCTGCTTGGCATATTTGGCAGTGCTGGGTGCTTCTCGACTGATACTACGAACGTATTCAGCCGGTACGGAGAGCGACTCAAGAGACTAGCTCCAAGTGAGGTGGCTGTTCCACATGGGAAGCGCACAAAGGCGAGGGATGTCGATGAGGAGGAGGACAACCAGGGTCGCGGACTGGATGAGCGGGTGGGCACTGATGATGCAGAGGACGCGCAGGCAATGGGGGAAGGTATCGGTTTGGACTCGGATTAAGTGGGAATCAATGATGCAGTATCGGTCCTTGAAGATCTTGGGGGTGTGATGGATTGATTGTACGGGCTCTTAAATGATCATCTCACTACAATTCGCGACTGCGCGTTCGATTGTCCGGAGATGTAGAACCTCGATCCAGTCCATAGCAGGAGAGGCAGTACGTGAGCCACGATGTATTCCTCACACGTGAAAAATTGCTTTCCACGATGATCTGCCCAAATTTGTCTTCGTTGCGAGACATATGATCTACTAAGCTTCATACGTCCGTCTGAGACGTCGAACAAAGCTACGATCGAAGTCAGCTCACAGCGGCCGGCACCCCAGGTAGTGCGCCTTCTCTGCGATGCGATCCATGACCGTGGAGTGCACGGCGTGACCAGGTCATTGAAACTCATATCAGGATTTCGAGTGCTTCGATTTGAAGGTGCAGCTCGCGACCGTTGAGAGCTTGCATTCTGACGTGGAATTCCGGGCAGCACTGGCGCCTCACGGACCACCAAAATAAACATGAAGCTCTTTCAGTCGCGATATTTGGCTCGTGGCATGATCCTCACCACCATCGTCGCTTCCACTGGCGGTCTTTCGGCTAGAGACCATGATTTCCGTCGAACAGATACGACAATGGCTGCTCGACGCCGAGCCCGTGCTCAAGAAGCTCACCAATGAGATCGAAGACCATGAGCAGAAAGCCCTCGACCTCAGTACGGAACTCAAGACAGCCCAGAGCGACGGCACAGAGAAGCAGAAGACCATCGACGAATATCAGGAAAAGCTGGTCAAGCTCGAGGAGGAGCGTGACAGCTTGAAGGCGAAGCATGACGAAGCCACGCGACGCTCCGACCAGCATCAGAAGACCATCGATGAGTACCAGGAGAAGCTGATCAAGCTGGAAGAAGAGCGCGAAATCTTCAAAACAAAGTACGACGAAGCCAAGACTTGCTATGCTCAGGGCCAAAAGGACCAGCGTAGAGAAGACGCCCAGCGCGATGAGCAGATCAAGCAGCTTCAGCGCAAGTGCAACGACTTCGAGCAGCGTCTGGAGGCAGCCGAATCCACGACACTGCAAGCTGGGTCGGAAGCGGAAGAAGCTCGCAGTGCCATCGATCGTGTGCGAAAGGATGTGGAACAGGTAAAGCAAGCTGCCGCTGAATTATCGAAGCCGGAGTTCAGCGCCTTTACTGAGGCCACGGCTGGTCGACTGGGCAAAGCACTCGACAACATGCGGAGCACGTCGAAGCGTTTGCAGGAGGCCGACGAGGGAAAGGATCAACCTCGCATAAAGCGTATCAGGCTAACCCTGAAAGGCACCACATGTGAAGCACCGATTGCTCTTGACGATTAGGACGATGCACTAGATGACTCTAGATGTACAGATAGGACTGTGGTGTTGGAAGCATTGTCAACGTGTCAAGCTAGGATAACAGTTGCTGAAGCGAATGCACATCTTCGCGGAGAGCTGTGTATGCTCGCATAGTTTCGAGAAATGCAAGTGACCCTGGTCGTGGCGTTGCGTCCCGTTGTCTCTCGGACTTTTGTTCTCGCGAAACATCGTGCTTCAAAGACTGTCTAGTGTTGACTTCCAGAAGTTCGAAGAATGTACCATGGCGCTCTTGTTTCGCGATTGTGACAATGCCTTAAGATCTCGGCGTTGGCACATATCCTCTCTCGGCTTCTGATCTGCCGTTCCCGACTATCGAAATGGCGAAGACCGACATCGAAATCTTGAAGGAGACCATCACAAGATTAGAGCGGGAGAAACACGACCTCGAATGCCAGCTCCAGCTCCTCACCGAACAATACAACAGCCTCATCGCCAAACACAACTCCCAAGACTCCATGTCCGACATCTATCAGCATGACGCCTTTCTGTCGCGGGAGCAGCTCAATGTGGCTGAGACAAAATTTGAGGAAGCTCAACTCGAGATCGCAGAGTTGCAGGCCGTGCTAGAAGACGCGGAGGAGCGGAGCAGGATGATCGTAGCGAACGCGGAGACGCTGGAACTGGAGATCGCGAGCGCCGAGCGACGGCACGACGAGCTGTTGGAGATCAATGAGGAGTTGGTGCGCGAGAATGATGATTTGAGAGTAGAACTCGAGGAGCTGCAGCGGGATCGTGATGGGTACTAAGGATGCGATATAAGCGGCGAGCCAAGGTGAATTGACTTATGTCCAGACCGCAGGCCCCATGGGTCTCCAGGAGATCAAGATATCTTCCATATGCAATCGACTCTGAAAGCCTTTTCGTCGTGGACTGCCAGGTCTATGCTCCAGCTTGCGAGCTCAGGCGCTTGACCGTACGTACACTGCTTGAAACTTGTCCGATCGTCCTCTGTGTTGAATTGCTATTCACCACCCATGCTTCTCAGTCGAGCTGCAGTGTTCAGAGCCATGGCGCCCGACTCCAGCGTGCAAAGTTCGACTCCATGCTGAGACGAGCGTGGTCTGAGACATTACTTGTCTTGTTCCAGACTTCGGCATCGTGTCTTAGATGTGATAGTTGTCAGGCGCCTATATTGCTTGCAGCCATGCTTCTCCATGCTCGAAATCCATTTTGGCGCGAACTCGACCACTTTCCCAAGATCGCCGAAAATGGTTTGGTTTTGGTCCAAAGCACCCAGCGCGAAGCCAGAGCCGAAGCCAGAGCCGAAGCCTCGCACTGCTCCTCACAACGAGCCTCACACTGAGCCTAAGCCCGAGCGTGTGCCATTGCCTGCGCCCAGTACTTCAACTTCCACCTGCCAGCGTCCGCCTCCTTCAGATACCAATGCCGCCAGCCCTGAGCCGGCTACCAGGGAGCAGAAACCTGCTACCGCGCCTGTTCCGTTTCCAGAAGTGCGAGAAGGCCATGTCAATCGAAAGAAAGAGTCCGAATCCTGTCTGCAGCTATCAACACAAGTTGACCGAGAATCTGCAGGGAAGATTTCGTCTTGGGAGGAATTTTTAGACCGGCTCGAAACCTTCAAGAGAATGCAATCTCGTGGCGAGGAATTATGGCAGCGAGATGGTGAAGTAGAACGCGCGATACAGCATTGCAGGTCATTGTTGACAGATATTCGAGCTCTGTGCAAAGCCGAAGTGGCGAGAGACACGTCGATCGAACGATGGCAGGACTGCGCTGCGCATCTTCAGAACAAGTTGGACGGAGCCGAAAGAGGCATGGTCGAAGCACGCAAGGAGACTGACACCGTCCGGCGTACAAACAGGACTCTGGAACTGAATCTCAATCAGGAGCGTGAGCTGAACAAGCAGCTTGATCGAGAACTCCGAACGTTGGACAATCGTAACCACCAGCTTCGCAAGTATACCGATTTCGTTCGAAGTTTGTTGAAGGCAGCAAAGTATGAGCTCCAAATCCTCAACAGCACGAGATTACACAAGGGCGAGAAGTGGATTTCCGAGGATCACAGCAACAGACTTTTGGACCAGCAGCGAGTCTGGTTTGCAGCCGAGAGAGACAGGTACAAGTCGTGGAACAATGAGCTTCGAGCTCAGAAAAACAGAAAGGTGTGGAGGATGACCGCATCTCTCTCGAAGCTCACGCTTAAGAACGACCAGTTGAAACTCCGAGTCAAAGAGCTGAACAAGGCTTCTCAGACAAGAGTCGAGCCCAGCATTGAGGTTGCCGTTGCAAAAGAGAAGCTTTCGAACGCTAGGCAGAAAATTCGGCTCCTAGAAGCTGAAAAGCTCGCCCTCCTCGCAATGGACAAAAAAGCCACTGATCTGGAGATCTCGCTGAGGCAGGAACTCGCGGAGATGAAGACCAAAGCTTCGAGATTGGAAGGTGCTTGCAAAGACGCGGCGTTGCTCTTAGATGGAGACTGGCGATACGTCGAGAAGAGGGCACTGCGCACGATTTTAAAGGGCCTGGTGGAAAGCGGCGTATTGAAGTTTGAGAGAGCTGATGGAGTGGCAGCCATGCTCATCGGGTATCTGTGGTCACCAGATGGAAACTATCGATTATTGCCTTCCTCAGATTGGTAGTGTCGAGCTCCAAAATTGTGTACAACATACAGCTAGACCAGAAGCGCAGACAGAGAACAGGAAAAGGGGGGATTTCGTCCAGGTAGAATTTGAAGAAATTGCTTCATGCAGATGTCCTAGATGACCAGATGTCAATACTATTGCCGCCTGGCTCTCGGATCATCAGCTTCGCGCTTCCTGTAATCTCTCTGCTCTTTCGTGCCAAGACTCCCACCTCCACCTTCGTTCCTTCTTTCCCAGCCGCCAAGACGAACGACCAAGGCAGTCGCATTATCCGCATCGCCCGCAGTCTCAACTGCAAAGCTGACCAAATCTTTTGAGGCTTGATCTGGCGTCTTCGCTTCTTTCACAATGTCGACGATCTCTTGGTCCTCAAGATGGCCAGACACGCCGTCGGAGGCAAGCACGATGAAAGCATATCCTGCTGGAGGGAGCTCTACAGTTGTGAGCTGCGGCTCTGCCGAGACACCAATGCGTTTGCTACCAATGTCTCCAAATGCGCGAGTGTTCGCCAGTCCCAGCACTCTTTCCTCTCCGAAGCTATCTGTGACGAAAGATGCAGCATATCTTCGAAGTCGCGTAGCCTCGGTCGGCATAGATGGGTGATGATTGGCTGTGATTGGGACAGCAGCTCCATCACTCGTGCGACATAGTAGGATCCTGGTGTCTCCGACATGCGCTGCTATGAGTGTGCTTGGACTGTTTGGGTGCCAGAATGGAGTCGGCGTCGGAGTTGAGACTAATGCCACCGATGCTGTCGAGCCACCCTTGAATCGTGTATTGCCACCAATTGCCTTATCCAGGTCAGGCGAGGAACCTCGCGGGGCTGGCCTTCTTCGCAGATTCTGGGAGGCCTCTCGATCGGGATGAAAGAGCATGTCCTCGTCATTGAGTGGTCGATCGTCCATGATGGGATCATTCATCGAGGTTGCTCTCTCGCGAAGCGTTGCTTCCTGCGAGCCTGCATCTTTGCTGTGTTTCGCTGCCTGGGCAGTCGTGAAGTCCAAGTCTGCCTTCAAGAAGGCGTATGTGAGAACAGTCTCGATGGAACTGTGATTCTTCACAGATGCCTCGTCTGCTCCAGACACAGCGGGAAAATATTCTGGCTTAAACCTTTTGAAATAGCCGCCAACCGTCTCTTTCCACGAGCTCACAAGGCTCTTTTGTAGGTCCTCTGGATCTTGCTCACCCATAATGCCGCCGTCCGAGTCATAATCCTCCTGCCCGTCTTCCTTTCGAAGCGTGCTCTCCATGCCGAAAAGCAGAGCTGCTTCCTCAATGTAGCCGTGAAGTCTGTCGCGCAAGAATTCTGAGCACTCACTCCCGCCATGACCATCGAAGACGGCAAAGTAGAAGACCTGCGGGTCACCGGTATCTCGAGTGGAAGCAATGCCTTGTGAAATGTCGCGCTTGCCGCTTATGCTCACAGGCTGCTTTTTTGCAAAGGCCGGTATTTCTACCGTTCCTGCTTGATAAGTATCTTCGTTGTAGGGTCTGCTGCCTCTGCTAACACCAGCACCAAAATGATGCTTTGCACTCTTGAGTGGTATCCGAACGACTGTCGTGTCTCGCGCTGGTGCTGTGCTCGGCAGCTGAGAGCTTCTGGGCGAGGGTCCTTCATGAGGTTTCGATTGTGACCGCGGTAGCTTATGATGGCCTGGACCAGACTTGTCTGGCGAAAGCGAAGTCGAAGGCAAATGCGTCACGAAGTAGTCGTGGAAAGCTCGTCTCTGCGCCAGCGTGCATGACTTTGGCCGCGTATTCTCTAGATAGCATTTTTGCAGAGCTTGTCGAATGGAATATGGCGTTCCGTGGTGCCGCATGGCCATGACAAGAGATAGGAAATTCGTGCACCTCTCAACGCGCCGGGCGCTCCAGAGGTCTATGTATATGTACTCGTAGACAAACTAGACATGACGTTGAGCTGCCACTGCCACTGCCACCCGCAGCTACTCACCTAAATTCAGCACCAAGCGGAGTCTAAAGCGGAGGAGATTGCGGGAAGTCGGATCTGGCCGCGCACGTGGTTGACCAGGCTATTCCTTGTCGCCGAGCATGTCTGTTCTCCTTTCTCATCAGCATTCTTCACCCGAACATTCATCTATTACATAGCTATATTTCCGCTGTCTTGTCATACTACTCAACTTATGATTGACAGTGAGAATGCTTGACTCCGCGAACCAATCCGTTGGCGAAGGACGACCCAATGCCCGCGATGCGAAGCACCGTTGCAGACTCCTGCACGGAAACGCCAGAAGAGCTTGTGTAACATGGAGTTCTGAGACATCGGTTCCAGTCAATAGTGCAATATGGGATGAGAAGTGAGCCACACATCAGCCAGTCAATGGCCACACTGTCATGGTAGGTATTGTGAATGAGCGCTGGTTCTGCCTTCCCTAGCATCAAGGAAAAGGACGCGCCTTGCTTCGGGCTTGCAACACAACTTTGCAGACACGTTCAACATACGAGGCACTTTGTATTGTTCGCAAAGTTCTCTGTCCTTTCTTTACTTGGGCGTAAATACTCCATCTCTTCATACACCTCGAGGCAGATGAAATGATGTCTTTACTGGCCAGCCTTGTCTTCGCAAGTCTCGGTCTCGCCTCGTTGACAAGAGCACACATGATGCTCGAGTATCCGGCCCCGTTCAATGGCTCTAACAATCCGCACCGGACGACACCGCCCGATCAGTATTTGCAGTATCCATACGATTGCTGTGGCGAGAACGACAGGTGGTCATATCCTTGTAAGTGTACCATGAGAACAGGCCATATCATGGTACGTTGCTGATTTCTCTAGGTCGTGGCTATGAAATGCTCCTCGGCACTCCCGATGGTGCACCGACAGCGACCTGGAAGGCAGGAACCACAGCATACTGGAACATGACCGGCATCGGCAACCACTACGGTGGTTCATGTCAAGTCGGCTTTTCTGTTGACAAAGGCAAGACATTTCGTGTAGCTACAAGCTATGAAGGCAACTGTCCACATCGCAACCAGCCCAGCAGCGGAACACAAGGTCAGAACTTCGAGCTCAAAGTTCCCATCGACCTGGAGACTGGCGTGCAGATCTTCGCTTGGATCTGGTACAATCGCGAACAGGAGCTGAACATGAACTGCGCAGCTGTCAACATCACGCAGGCAGAGTCTCAAGCGTACTCTGCTAAGAAGGCCCGCGCAGTTTTGTATCAGTCTCGGCCGCTCATGTTCGTGGCGGATGACGGAAATGATTGCCAGACGCCTCATACAACCGCCGAGCTAAAGTATCCTTTCCCTGGACCTGATGTGGTCCCTGGAGACGGTGTCTACCCCCTGCAGCTCCCCAAAGGCAGCTGCTCACCGGGAAAGATGCTGGCTAAGCAGGGCTATACAGAAGCTGCTAGGAGCAAGTAAGGAGACTGCGTCCTGTCTCCAATTTCAGAAGTCGCAGAGTATGCGCGTTTGTACAACACAGTGAATGGTTCAGCCCTGCCAGGAATTGAGCTGCAATGCCTCTGAGGTCGCATGCGGTGTGTCAGAATTGTCTATGTATCTTGCGTTCACAGGCCAGGAGCCTTCCACCTTGCGTGAGGAGATGAGTGCAGGAATGACAGTATCTTTTCCATCGGTGCCTGAAAAGCATCATGTAAGCATCATAATTGGCATGTCATTCGGCTCCTCGCATTCGTCCTGTATATAGCTCATCCAAGATTCATGCTGTTCTGCCTTGTTGATTGCGGGGCCTTGGCGCGTTGGGGACCCGTGCGAGATTGCCTCGGACAGCGATAAGGACTGCGCGTCCCTTTCAACTCGTCCTCTATCTTCAAATAATCCTCGATAGTATACACTTACAACCTCAAACTGGCCGGCGTACATTCCCTGAACGGCACGCGCGATAAGATGACGGCCAAGACCTTCGCTGAGCGAATTGCGGCGCGATGATCCAAGAGCCAAACCTCAGGAGGCCAACGTGCTACTCCCTGCACCAAAACGAGCCATTGGAGCTATGTCAGGGTATTGTACGAGCGAGATGCAGCACTGCCCTCGCCATAATGGAATCTTTTTGATCCAATGCCGCCACGAGACGTCGTGCTTTGGGTCAACGAGAGCGCTCCTCCATCGACCAACGCCAAGGATTCATCTAGCGGTTGTAGGGTCGCGATAAGGCAGAGCGACAGCCTAAATCGTGTACACCTCGAACACTAGATGATGGTGAAAGGAGTTTGGCTTCAATCTTTCACGCATTGCTGCTGGCTAGGTGATGGTGCATTTTCTCGCAGTGCCGTCCAAGAAGAGCCAAGCTGCCTGCACGGTACGACCTTCTTCGACACGGCGAATTCTTTCCGGTGGCCAGACATTACTCTGACTAGACTCAGAAGGAAAGGTCGCCATTTCGACCAGCGCAAATGTTTCGCGATGCCAGCGATTGGTAAGGACTCCAATACTATCCGGACGCTACTACAGTTCTGAGACGACAGGCACGAGCTGGTCGCGATTGAGACTTTACTCAATTGGATCGTTCTGGATCCGGACAACGCATCTACATGCACAGGATCGAGCTTGGAACCTCATCCAAGTTTTCGAGAAGGAGTTGCCCACTTCTCGGCAAGATTTCGCCATAGGTTGAGCCAAATACCAAGATCACCGAACGATTTTGCCATCTCTGCACAGCTGCACCTCAGACGGCATATGGAGGCAATATTTGACTTGATACTCATCTTTGGAGATCGTTAGGGCTTCACACGTGTGCTTGGCCGCTTCGGCGGCTTGCCGTGTGAAGAACTAAACGCCTGTGGCAGAGTCGAAGCAAGATTTTGCCATGGCCTCATGACTGCCAATCCTATTGAAATGCAGACAGGACGCGTCAGTCCGCGGCCTGTGTTGCCAGGTATTGGAAAGATGTGTTCCGGACTTGCTTGGCAAGCACGTTTCGGCCGCATCTTAGGTTCAGCTTACCTCTCGCTCCTGTAGCCAAGACGATTTCTGTGGGGAAGATCTGTTCTGGAGATCGATTGCGGAAAATCATAGACGTCACCTTACCTGAACCACAACTTGTGTGTGACAATGCACAACAATACACGGCAAAACCTCAGGACCAGTATGCGACTGTTTGTCGTTTCACCAAGAGCTCATGGAGCTTCGGGATTCTGCCACTGAAGCTGTGAAGTCAATCCAGCGTCTGGTTGTCCAGGATACACAAACATCTACCCCTCTGTGATGACTTTTTGAAACAATACCTGCAGGATCAAAACAGCTCAATGGTCGACTGTGATGACTCGCGGGAGTGGTTAAAGCTAGCCGATGCGGGCAAACGCCATTGATCCTTGACAATGGCAAAAGGCAGGCTGTGCACAGTGCTCTGGACGAATAGACGGCACGCTCACTACTACAAGCTTCGGGAGACTCTGCCATAGAGCTCCACTATATCGTGGCCCACGTCAGACGAGGTTGTCCTGGTCTGGTAGCATGTTTTGATAAGTAAGAGAGTGTGCCTTGTAAGTTGCTTGCCCTCCAGCTCTCAGGTCATCGTCGAGTCCTTTCCTTCATCATTTTTCCGAATCAAGACAAGATGCAGTTCAAGACACTCGTCGCAGCGGCTGCTGTCGCTTCTCTCTCATCAGCACAGCAGACTCCAAACCTCACTGCCGCCCTGAACAGCACTCAGGAGCTCTCCATCCTCAATGGTCTGCTTGGCCAGAACCCAGATCGTAAGTCTCTTCAGGATGCAGAATCTGTCGCGCTTTCCACTAATTGCACCAGTGGTCGCAACTCTTGCCAATGCCTCCAACATCACGATCTTCGCGCCTAGCAACTCTGCTCTCCAGCCATTGGCGCAAAATGAGGAGTACACCGCACTGGCAGCCATGCCAGGCTACATTGCTGCTTTCCTGAGCTACCACGTCTTCAACGGCACTGTCTACGCTGCCAACATTTCCGAGACACCAATGTTCCCACATTCGTTGCTCACCAACGAGACCTTCACCAACGTCACTGGTGGTCAAGTTGCAGGCGTACGAGCACGAGACGACACCGTCACAGTATCTTCTGGCCTCGGCTTCACTGCAAATGTGACTACAGCCGATGTCAACATCACCAACGGTGTTGTCCACATCGTTGACAACATTCTGTACATCCCACCAAATGCCTCCACTGTTGCGCTTGCTGCCGATCTTACTGCTCTTGCTGGTGCGCTGGCTACCAACCTGACTGACACTATTGACTCGGCCACTGTAAGTCTCAAGCTATGCGATGCGATTTCAAACATGATCTGACATCCCATACAGGACATCACTATCTTCGCACCAGCGAACGAGGCTTTCGAGGCGATCGGCTCTGCCCTGAGCACCCTGACTGCTGAGCAGGCTGCTGCCATCCTCCAGTACCACGTCGTCAACGGCACCGTGGCCTACTCCAGCCTCCTATCCAACGGCACCAGCGTCAACTCCTCTTCTGGCCAGCCATTGAACATCACCATCGACGACGGCGAAGTCTTCGTCAACCAGGCCCGCGTTATTGCTGCCGACGTTCTCCTCGCCAACGGTGTTCTCCACGTCATTGACTCTGTCCTCAACCCCAACTCTACCATTGCTGCCAATCCAGATGAGGATAATCCAGTCGTTGCCTACTCTGGTGCAAGCTCAGGCATGGTTCCATACACTTCTGGCATCCCAGAGCCAACTGGCACTAGCATGATCGTCACCACCACCGATGCTGTCGCTGATGGATACACTGCTGCACCCACTGATGCTCTCAGCTCTGCTAGTCAATCTGCTGCTGATGCTACCAGCTCCGCCGGCGCTGCCCAGGTCACTGGTGCTATCGGTGCCGCTGCACTTTTCGGTGGTGCTGCTTACCTTGCTGCTCAGATGTAAGGTTGCGCAGTGCAGAAGAAGTTGTAAGAACTTAGTATTAGCTGGAGTTGAGAAGGATGCGGAGAGGAAAGCCGACAGCTTCACCGCCCGACCTTCACAGAGAACTTTTCTTATGAACAGTACAATGAAAGCATGGGAAGACGGAGAAGTAATGTATGATGAACGAACATGAAGTAGACGATCAACAGATTTCTTCGAAAAGATTTAGCACAGCAGCATTTCTGCCCTTGTTCGTTCAGAGCGCCTGTTGACATGATATCAAAGTTCTCGGCGTGGAGCTGCGTCTTTGCGAACTAGGTCGAGAAACGGTGAAAAGAGGCCTTGAAGTCAAGTGTAAACAGCTTTCTGAGCTGTTCAGAGCAAATGTCAGGAGGTTGATCTCACTCCTCGAAAGGCTCCACAGCTTCCGCTATACCGCGGAACAAGTCCGCGAGTAGATCACATGATATGGACATCGTTTCCGTTCTGTCTGACCAGACTCCGCACTCTCCTCTCATACTGCAGTACCTGTGTCACAAGTATACATGTAGCCATGGTAAGTATGCAGCTGTTCAAGGCCTCCTTCATCTTCTCGACAACATGAGCCAATTCGACCTCACTCTCTATACATATTTCCGATCTTCCTGCTCTTGCCGTGTCAGAACAGCTTGTCACTTGAAGAACATTCCCCTATCATACAAGTACGTCGATCTTGTAGCAGGCGAGCAGAAGTCCGAGCCATACATTGATCAAGTCAACCCGAATGGACTTGTCCCGACGCTTGTGGTCAAGGATGCTTCGGGGAAGAGAGTAGCGACGATCACGCAGTCGATTGCTATTCTTGAGTTCTTGGAAGAGGCGTTTCCTGGGAGCAAGCCTCCTCTACCGCCGGCAAGCCAACCTTTTCTTCGAGGTCGAGTCAGAGAATTGGTCAATATCATTGCTTGTGATATCCAGCCTCCGACAAATCTGAGGATTCTAAAGAGGGTCAATGGGCTAGGTGTGACGAATCAGCACTGGTTTCAGGAAATGATGGTATTGCCTCTAACTGCTTATGAGAGCATCTTGAAGGAGACGGCTGGGAAGTTTTCAGTAGGAGATGAGGTCACTTTGGCTGATTTATGTTTGGCCCCGGCTGTCGAAAATGCCTTGAGGTGGGAGGTGGATTTGAGCAAGTTTTCGAACGTCGTGAGAGTCTTTGATGCTCTGAAGGGTTTGCCTGAATTTGTGAAGGGCGACTGGAAGCATCAAGATGACACGCCAGAAAGTCTGAGGGCACCATGAGGGGGACAGCTGAAATGATGGACCGTAGTCGTCTATCTTGGATATCAGCTGAAAGAGTCAATAGAATCTACTCCATGTCTGGAGTGATAATATTGCTGCTGCCGCCATCTATGAGTACATCTCGTATTGTCTCGCAACTCTTCACACGAATGTCAACGAATGACTCCGGACTGTAAAACGCTGTGTGGCACGTGAGCACCATGCGGCCTTCTAGCCACGGCTCCTTGTTACGGTAAGCCTGGACAAGAGGATGTACTCTGTCCTCTGGAATGGGCTCCTCAGGTAGCACGTCCAAGGCTGCTCCTGAAATGATGTCCTCCTTTAGGCAGCGCTCCACGGCATCGAGCTGCAAAACTTCTCCACGTGAAGTGTTCACCAATGTTGCACCTTTCGGCAGCAGCGACAGCAGTTCATAGCCGATATATCCTCGCGTCTCTCTAGTACAGGGCGAGTGTAAGCTTAGGACATTACTTCTGCGGAATAGCTCTTTGACGTCCTTCGTTCTTTCCATGCCCAAGCTCTTATCAACACCGTTGGGTAGGTAAGGATCGTAGAATAGAACATTGAAGCCGAAAGCTTTCGCTCTCAATGCTGCAGCTGTTCCGATTCGGCCGAGACCAAAGACCCCAAAGGTAGACTGTTGCAGACGGGCTACCAGTGGTGTCTCAATTGGCATCCATGGATCGGGAGGAGTGGCTCGTTGACGCTCGTTATGCAGGAGAATTCCACGACGCATGGCAAGCATGAGCCCAATGGCATGGTCCGCGATCTCAGCCGTGCCGTAGTCTGGCACATTGCAGACTGTTACGCCTGCTTTCGCCAAAGCCACGCGATCAAGACGATCATAGCCAACTCCCATGCGTACAATGCTGTTCCCAATCTCTCAGCCCAAGCTTTTGCCTATAGCTTTGAAGGTCACTCACACCTTCAGGTTCGGGAATAATGCCACATCAGATTCCGTAAATCCAATCTTGAGGACCATAATCCCATTGATTCGCTGTCGAAGGTCTTCTGGAATAGCAGACCACGGTTTCGATTCGGCAGTCCCAGTAGGCCAGAGCCCAGTCGAAACGAACTCTAGCTTGTATTTCTGGCCAGGCTGAGGAGCAAAGATCTTTTGCTCAACAACATCGTCCTTGAGCAAATGGTCAGCAGGCGTAATGCTCTTGCTTGTGACTTCTCTGAGCATACAGGGTATAGGCCATCGGCCTGGATGATGGTGTATGTCGGCACCTCCGCTTCTACTTCCACTGCCATTAGATCTGGTTACACGAGAACGTTCGACGTGCTCAAAAAAACATGGTATATCTGTGAGCATCATTGCCCGCCAGCCTCGCCTACATCGGCCCGCTATCACGTAAGGTCGGCATCTGCTCGTGTGAAGATCGCCCGAGGGCCAGTTGTTGATCACGGCCAGCACCAATGCCTCTCAGTTGGCGGCCTATCCGGTGGACTCGGTGAATGCATGTATCTCCAAGATGGTGACCGGTGTAGTTGTGATGAGATGAAAGCAACGATGAGGTTGGGCTCGGCAGCCGCACGGACCTTTCGCGCACCACTACGCCTTGTCAGGAGGTTGCTACCTCTCTCATCACGACCGCAATCCTCGAAATGTCTTCTTCGTCAGCGCCATGTGAAACGACATCGCCACGAACAGTTTGTATCTCAGAGCCTTTCCGTTACATTGATACCATACATGATGGTCCACTCCTGGAGAGGCCATGTCCTGGCGGCGTTCGCTCGAGTGAAGGGTTCTCCCAACACTCCAAAACTCAAGTCATTTCTGGCAGTGGAAGTCTAAAAGTCCTTCTGCTAGCAGAAACGCTCTGTACCTATGAGGAAAGCAACAGGTAAAAGTCAGCCGTGAGTCACGAGCCTGAGGACATCTCGGGAGCAGCAAGTACACTACGACGGTCCTTTCCTGCTGTGACCTTCGCTTTCCTCTCTTTCAAAAGCGAAAAGAAAGCACTGAACTTAAGACACAGTACACACAACGCATTCGAATTCACAACATATGGAGACATCACCCATCATGAAAAGCACGTCCTGCACAGCAGACAAGAACGAAGGTGTTGCATTCCGACAGATAGGTAAAGGATTTTGTGGCAGTATATGGGCCGCAGATCGACCAGGTCCATCGTGGGCTCTTAAACGCGAAGATGGAGGGTCTCTTCGCTCGGTGCTAAAAGATTCGGCAAGCCATCAGATCATCGAACAAAGCTTGAAACAATTTCAACCTACTACTGCTCTCGCGGCGAATCTCAACATACCGCAGCATCGAGCCTTGATTATCGGCGATGATCAGCAGTGGTGGAGAGAGCGCGCCCAGAGGTTCCCACCAGGTTACGAACCTTGCAATACTTTGATCACAGAAAGAATATTGCCTCTTCTTCGACCTGCACGTGAGAAAGTCATTGACCTTTTCTGCCTCCCGAAGTCTCAGGAAGCCATCAAGAACAGTCGAAAAGATGAGGACTGCCTCGTCCGTCCCTACATTGGTCGCCGAAGAGACAACTTCTCCTGCCCGAGTCCTTTCTTTACACTGCGCAATAAACCTTTGCTTTCTAATCAGCTAGAGGGGCTCGGTCTGCCGGTGGAAGAATACGCAACAGTCATGGCAGATGCGCTAGCCATCATCTTTTGGCACTCTCATCTCGATGCCAACGACATCGAATTTGTCCTTGCTCCCGCCCGAGCTGACGAAAGCACTTTTGACTCCGACATCCTCGGACCGCATCGGCTCTGGGTCTTAGATTTCGACTGCGTCAAAAGCATGACGATGGATGAGCAAGGAATCGATCAAGCTGCCAACGCATTTTTCAGGAACGATCCTTTCTATCCTCGGCCAGATGGTGAGCATGAGAATGACCACAAGCTGTGGACGATCTTCGTGGAGAGGTTCCTTGCTTCGAGCAGTGTGATTCTCGGTGAGAGCGAATTACCCGAGATGATGGTCAACAGGCTAGAAGAGCTTGGAGCCGAACGTAAGGATAGAGCGCGGAGGATCAGGAGAGACGAAGAGAACGATCCCGCTGTCCCTTGAAGCGTCGAGCATGCTTTGTGGCCAAATGATAGTTCTTCTCGGCTAGAAATCCCATACGGCTCCGTGGAGGGAGAATAGCATCCTCTAACGATATGGAGAAGAGCCGCTCGGACAGGCAACTATATTCACGTATTTTGTGTAGCGAGATCTACACAGATGTCAACACGATGCTTCTTTTATGGGCATTTAGGTATTCATTCTGATCAGCTTTCCAGGTCGCTTTCGAATTTGGCCACGCGAGCCTCGTTTGTTAGGAAAAAAAGAACTGCCAAGAATTAACTCGAACTCGCGAACAGGGCGTTGCTAAGCAAGAAAGAGAAAGCCCAAAAAAGAAAAAAAAATATTGGAGATCGTCAGACTCGAACTGACATCCAGGACATGCATATTATCAAGGAATGATGCATGGACTAATGAATTGCCCACCTCTAAACGAGTCGAGGTGCCTGTGCCCAACCACCTAGACCACATCTCCCAGCTCTGGTTTGATTATTGGAATTCCAAAGGCTTCCACTGTATATGAAAGCAAGAATGAGAAGCTGGCCTATGGGGATGGAGTATTTGGAAGCTGATGAGTAAGGCTGAGGCTTGGCTCAGGTTGCAAGGCTCGAAACTCTGCTTGCTTTTCGGTATCGGAGCAGACCATGCTCCAAGCCGGCGTGCGTTCGTAAGATGTGACGCTGAGATCTGCCTTCGCTACTGGAGTGAGTCTTCGAGTGGTGTTCACATATTATCTTTCTTCTGCGGTGTTGACGAGGAAGATTGGAACCCGAGTGTGACTTTGCGCGCGTGGTGAGAAGCGGCTAGAAGAAACGCACAGAGGTGAGAGAGCTCGAGGTGAAGAGCTCAATTTGGGCTACAAATCTTCACCTGGAGTGCAGTCAAGTCTTCGAGAAGCATGAGACGTTCTTCTTCTACGACCACCTACCTGAGCACCTCGGTCTAAATCATGCCAATGAGATAAGCAATCACAAGATGCGTTTACGCACGCGCCGCTGAGACAGACATGCTCAATGCGGAATCTCTGGTTCCCAACAATCTACCCAACAACCTGGGTTCCACAATCCCTCTGCTCTCTTCAAATACCCTTCACCAGACTTGGCGACCTCATTCCACTCACGGGCAGATTCTCAATGTGATAGTGATTGTCACTCGTCTCGTCAAAGACAGTATCGCAAGCCGGGCATTTGAATCCCATGAATCCCAGCCTCAATGCCTCATCTTTGTAAAAGACCTGCCTGTTCTGAGCGCAGATATACAGACCGTCGCCTGGTGGGAGACCTCTCTCACTCTCCTTGATGCTGAGGCTCAGAACCTCGCGAAATCCCGCGACTTCGCGCATGACAGTGCGGAAGTGGCCACCATAATCGGCACTAAGCAGCTCCTTCGCGTGCATCGTCGAGACTGCGATAGCTGTATTCCGCGTGCCATAGTCGATCTCAGGGCCTTCTTCATAGAGTAGTCGAATCGCAGATGCAAATCCCGGCGTATTCCAGCAGACATTGGCGTGCGTAGCAAACTTCTGGGCTGCAAGCTTCGCCAGTGGCGAAATCTGCCATTTTTGAGCCAAGATCAAGACATGTACGTTGAACTCTGCTGGCTCGATCCGATTTCTTCGGCCTTGAGTATCGTCGTAAACAGATGTGTACATGAATTGAATAGCAGCGTTAACGACGTCCGGAATATCATTGTCAAGGAAGATGATACGTCCTTTGGCTTCCTTTGAACTGGTCAGCGCTTTGAGACGGTCACTAGAATCACTGATCATTTCTTACCTTCCAATTGCTTCGACATGTATCGGCTAGAGTCTTTGCCTGGCTACACACGATGACTCTGTGCACTGTCCAAGTACTATCGTCACATCGGATTTGGAGATCGCTGTATTCGCCGCTCTCAAGGTAGCTGTGCATTCTGTCAGCTGCGTCATCGTAATAGCCCGATTGAAGCATACTCTGCGATTGATCTTATCATAGGTTGAAAGCCTTCTGGCATCTTGTCCATGATGTCTTCCGAGGTGGCCATGCTGATCGTCATTAAGATCGAATGGGTCGCGGTCAGGGCCATGTATTTGAATAGATGATAAGTCCGCTCTGATTGCTGCGCATGACAAAGGCTCGAAACAGGAACCACTGGAAAAAGCCAGAGGGAATCTGAAGCGAATAGACGCCACGTAGAGCCTTGACATGTTCACGCCGTCCAGTACACGGCCTTCTGGACAAATTCGGTCATCCACGCCGCGAACAGCGGCTCTCGCATGCCTTCATCAACGTGCAAGGTTGGACCTGCTTTTAAGATCGTATGCGTGGGCTACATTGGTCTAACCCTCTTCGCGGTGAGTGTACTCGATGGTAGCTTGTTGGTAGAGCTTGTACGTTACCAAATGGCACCAGGCAGTAGTCGCATCCTTGATGGAGACGCCATCTAAGTGATGCTGTACTTGCAGCGAGACAAAGCTCACAGTAGCTGGATTCATCATGGATCTGCCATTCTGCCTTTGATGGAAACACTGAGATCGTTCCTAAAGACGAGAAGCAAAGTTTAGTTGTCTCGATTCGCTCCAGCTTCCAGGCTACAGTTCATAAAGGCCTCAGAAAGGCTTCGGCAAAGGCGCCTTGAGCA
Source organism: Pseudocercospora pini-densiflorae CBS 125139 (assembly GCA_000504365.2). Taxonomy (NCBI): domain Eukaryota; kingdom Fungi; phylum Ascomycota; class Dothideomycetes; order Mycosphaerellales; family Mycosphaerellaceae; genus Pseudocercospora; species Pseudocercospora pini-densiflorae. The sequence continues at coordinate 89,071 of KZ107280.1, read as the reverse complement.
TCTTGCTTGTATTGAACAATTCATGGTTGCAATGAGACATGATAAGCTTAAATAGACTGTTAAAAACGCCTACATACCTTCCCTCCACTATCACTTGCTTCGGCCAGAACCTTATGCCAACCGCATCTGCCCTGTATCGACCGCTGCTGTTATTCGGAAATTCGAGCCATGGTACCGGTCGTGAGTGATGTCTTTTGTGGCCATGCAAAATTCAGAACGTGTTTGGGCAGAAGTCGAACACGATGTGACAGCCTGCGAGGCTGAACGACCCTGTCTACTGATCTGCCTTTACGGTCAAAGATGTACCAGGTTTATCGCTGAAATGCCAGATGGATATTGCGTGACACCTTGGCTGAGCTGGGGAGGCCTGACCTTCGACATTTGGAGTCCGGAGCTTTGATGCTTGCACAGAGCTCCGATCGACAGCAAGAATTCAGGGTCTGAGAAGGTCTCGTCCGTGGCAAACATATCTATATGATATCGTATGTTCTTCATGAGCCATGTCAAAAAAAGTCCTCGGCCACGAGCATCGGTCACGGCCAGGCCAAGTCCGCAGCAATGCAGGCGGGCACAGCAAAGCTGGCCTGTCAACCTCAAACGTCGGCTGGCCATGTCAGCGGCTTGGCTTAAGATTTCCCTTGCGACAAAGGTTTCGGCTTTGCTTCAGAGAGTCGGTCACAAACGGTCTTGTCTTGATCTTCGTGATGCATTCGTCCCGAAGATGAGGGCTGAGCAGCTCCTTCCTTCACGCCAGGCGTCAAAGAGGTACAGAGGTTCCGCTACAGCTGAAGCAGCGGGACTGCGTATGTCAGTGTCGTTTGAAGGCACTTCGCGATGAATCGAACAGTGTTCACCTGCTCACGCTGACGCTGCCTGTGTATTTTGGGAAGGAAGTTTTGTGAGTAGGCGAGACTTGTCCTCTCGTCGCCCAGCGGTCTACGGACCGCGAAACCGAGATCTCTAACTTTCGCTTCTCACAGAGTTTCAACGGCCGGATAGCTTAATTTTTGACTTCATCCTTTCGCTTTGCTCCTCCGAATTTCAGCTGGTGGCCATTTTGCTGACACGAGTGCTATATGTTGATGTCGGTGAGTCTTAGCTGCGCGTCTCCAAGCCTCGCACAGAGTGCTTCGCGAGAACAAGCGGCGAGAAACGCAGCTTAAACGATCGGAGTAATTTGCTGCGAACATGGGCCTGCAAGGCTGCATCCGCTGGACCAGGGACCAGCAAGTATAAACCATGTCACCTGCAGGGGCGTACAGGCCTTCTCCAGAGCTGCTTACCGAGACGAGGAGTTGGTTGTTTCGAATTCGTGAAACCAAGCTGCAGATTTCCCGGGCGGCGACGTGCGAAGAAGCAGTGCAATTGGTTATCCCAGCAATGGGTCTCGCAAGAAGAGGTTTAGAGCGTGTTTAGTAGAGCCACACTACGTTAGCCTTCTGAGAAATGGTCGGTCCAAGCCGCTGCGGTGCTCTCCAAATCTCACGCCCATGTTCTTTCAGCAGCGCTCTTGTTTGCTGAACCACGCGACTTTTCTATGTACAGATGAACGATTGCTCCGCTGGGTGAGCGAGCAGCAGTAGGAGGTAGCGGCGTGAAAGAATCCCACGCGTCATCAGCAGCTCGATACCTTAGCTTGCTTGCTACGTGCCGTGTCGCTCCCTCCGCACGCCGCAGCAAAGAGCCCAAAGTCCAAGCGCTGATGCAGGATTGCAACACACATGTACCCTGGATCCTCACCAGACCTCCGTCTTTTTAGACCGGCACGCCTGCTCACCGCGACGTCGCCGTCCCCATCGCTACCACGATCAACACACATACCACCCACCACGACCACAATCGCACCTCGGTCGGCGGCAGCATTGCGGCCGCCAGCATGAAGCGCAAGTTTTCCTTCGACATTCCGAAGCTGGTGAGTACCATGTCCCTGGGTAGATCTACTGCGCGCCAGATTCGTGATATTGCGCCCAGTATCGATCGAGTCCACTGACCTAATGTGTATAGAAAATCGGTTCGCTGCGACCTGAGGGCAGTTCTAAACAGCAGCAGCATGAGTTACACGGTCTCCTTATATCGCCCACCGAGTCACGACCTCCGACGCCGAAAAGTGTACGACCGCCGCTTCCTGGAGACGTCGACGCTGAATTACGCGCCGCATGCACATATATCATTACTCACCCAAAACCGTCTCACGAAATATGGGACCGATCGGCGACCAGACCGGCATTGGACTATGCCTCTATCAAGGCCGACGTAGACTTGGCTCCAATGGGCCCAGTCCGGACTCGAAGCACGCGTCACAAGCCAGAGCCCTCGCACGATTCCTCGAAGTACAGCTATAGACCTCACATTGCGGTCGAGGATCTATTCAAGAGTGAGAAGCCTTTGCCGCAGACTAGTGCTCGCTCGCGGGCTGATCAGCTCATGGCTGGTGGTGCAGCGGGCGCACCAAGTGTTGTTTCAAGGCATTCGCGATCTGGTTCACAGCAACAGCCAGCACCGTATGCCATTCGCACTGAACCACAAGAGAAGCCAAGGATATCAGGTAGATCAGATTCTGTCGGTACTTCCGGATCAACACCTCACACAGATTCTACTGACTACCCATGGTCGGCTTCTACTGGGCTCACATCTGCAGCAATCACACCTGCACGCTCCAAAAGGACTTCGTCTCAAGCTGTGACTTCTACATCAGAGAGTGGTAGCGCTCCGAAGATCGAAGCGGTCAATGCGGAATGGATGCGTGCAGAGCTTGAAAAGCATAAAAAGCTCATTGAAGAGAGGGAGCGCGCACGGGAGCGAGCAAATGATCATTCCATGGACTTTACGCCAACCTACTTGCCCAAACGAGCGCCCACGCCTCAAGCTGTTGCTCAAGTGCCAGCTCGAAAACCTGTGCCTTCTCGTCCGGGAAGCTCACATGCGAGAGAATCATCTCGAGCAGGGACCAGGCAAGCGAGTCGTCAAGAAATTAGGGATGATCCTCAACAGATCGATCGAGGCAGGGTCAACCACGCTCGACCTGAAAGTTCCGAACAGGGTCCGGAAGCCGAAAATAGAGGCAGATTGCTCGCCCGATCCAGCAGTCGCCTTGGAAAAGCTGCTCGCTCGGCCAGTCGAGCGGCATTGCAAGCTGCAAACAAGGCAGAAAGCATCACTAACGATATCATTGGCCATTATTTCCGGCCTAATTCAGATCAGACCACGCAGGAGCCGGTCGAGCGACCTCCAAGTAGAGCACGAGATTTTACCTCCAACGTCAAGGAGTATTTCAGGCCCGGCTCTTCGACGGGCAATCGAAGTAGAAAACCCAGCATCGATCACAACCGAGGCCATAGGCGATCACAATCTTTTGAATCGCAGCGAAGTGGTGTCGCACCTTCTGAGCGTTCTATGAGATGGCGCGGGAAGCTGTTCAACAGGAGTCGGTCAAATGTTGCTTTGGTGGATGATGACACGGTGTCGCCACCACCGCAGCAGCAAAAGCCGCCGATCGATCTCAACAGAGAACTTCCGCCCTTGCCAAGCCTTGACCAGTGGAAAGACGAGGAGCCGGATGCTCCAGCACAGGCACCAGTCGAGCAAAGGCAGACTCCTGGGAATGAGAAGCCAAGAAGTCGAACGCCCATGGTTGAAGGTCTTCGCAGAGCACTGTCGAGGAAGGACCTACGCCGTGCAGCTTCGCCAAAGCTAGCGACCAGAGAAGATGCCATCGCGGCACGTCTAGGCTCACCTACGCCTCCCATGTCACAGAAGCAGTCTGTTGACACAAAGAGGCTAACGCCGAATTCTCTGCACCCATTGCCGAGCCCTCCTCCACTATCTGGAAGTTCTCAACTCAGCTCGCCTTTGGCAAATGAGTTTGATCTTTCTTCGTTGTCGCTGGGCGGCGGAAGCATCGAACCGATGCCGAGTAATGCTTCAGCGAGGAGCGGGCAAACCAGATCTGACCACTTGCGCAGCCCACACATACATACACAGCAACTGACGCCAGAGAAGTCCTCTCGAAGGACGCCTCATATCGCCGACTACTCGCGTGGTGCAGGGCCCCCACCGAGTGGCAGTGCTCGTACATGGAATCGCATCGAAACCGATTCCAGCACACCTTTCGGCCACTCACGTCAAAGCAGTAACAAAGAGAATACTGCTCGCAAGTACAGTATGGACGAGTACAGTCGCCCGAACGATGACAGGTATCAGAACACGGTAGAGGTCAAGTCAACGCATTCGAGTGACAAAAAGCGACACTGGTGGCAGGGCGGCAAGAACAGAAGACCTTCACAAGCGAACTGGATGGATCAGATCGTGAAATCAGGTGCGAAGAATGGCATGCTCATGACTGACGATGCTGCTGGCGCACCGGTCGTACGCTACTAGAAAGAGCGTGCGCTCAGGTCCGTGAGATCGCTGGAGTTCAGATACTCGACTATTGCCAGGCCTGGAGTGCGATAGCATGTGCTCGGGCCCGTCAACTGATGGCCAGAATGCACCTGAAGCACATCCCGTGATTTTAGTGCTGATGATGGCTTTGGCGTGCGGTAACATACCCAATCGCATCCCAACTGACCGATCCGCCAAGCACACGCACTCGACATAACGATTTCTTACGACCAAGACATATGATGATGACATTGATACAAATACGACTTACCATTTGGATCGATGGTAGTGTCCTCTTTGGGTACATGCTGGCGTTCATACTACGGCAGCGAGCAGGCTCTCCTGCTGCAACATTACGGCTGAGCATAAAAAGCGATACAAGGAGGAACCGGTTGTGCTTTCTCAGAGATACCAACACACTCGTTCGATTTCATTAATGTCTTTGTACTAGTAGCAAGCGATAGATTGTATCATGTGGCTTGCATTGGCCTTGAAGGTGACAAGATGGAACTTCAGGTGGCTTCTTTCGATGTTCCCTAGCGCTAATGCCCAGCTTTCACAGTTTTCCTCACTTCGCGTTCCGAATTTTGCGGCCCGACCAGCTTCAACGGCTGCTCCGGCCGTGCGAACACATCATGCCTTCCCAACAAGATCAAGATTTCAGTCATTCGCTCGACTTCGATCTTGGTGACTGCACGACTAACTTCTATCTTACACACGCACTTACCTTCGCCCAACATGAGAGGCACACCACCAGGTTAAAATCGCATCATGTGCTGTGCACCAATATAGCGGATGCTAAGCTGCCTGTCACCACGCGAGACACATGACGGCTTCATCGAGACTGCGGTCACAGGCTCAAAAGCACCTAGATGACTGGCTCATATGACTGGAGGAACATCGCAAGCGACACTCGACACGAGACGACTATAGTCGCGCCGTTTCAATTTCCTCACTCGTGGCTGAGCTCACCGCCTTCATCAGCTCATCTCCATCCATGCCAAGACACTTGAAGCACCGAAACACAACATCATTGACAAGTATGTGCCAGACCAGAAACATCTCCTACGCCTGCGGGCACACCTTCAATTTCCGCCTAAGCACATGCGGTGGCACCTATACATACGTGAGCCGGAAGGCCCGCGAGAAACGGGCTTCTTGCGTCGGAAGCGCCTTGATCACGATGAAGTCGGACGCCATCTGTGGATCATGTGCTCGGACGGCTAGAGAGAAAGAACTCAACGAGGAGCTCACAGCGCTCAAGAGATCCCTGGCCAGACCAGACGTGGACGAATGGATGATGGAAACACCCGAGGAAGTGCTCGCTGCCGAATTTAAGAGAGACCAGGAGCTTTACTTCCTCGACAGAAGGTTTCCAGATGGAAGGGTCAAGAAGACTGCGAGACCGGAGAAAGGTCCCGGCGCGACTAGACCGGAAAACAGAAAGAGTGTTCTAAGACAGGAGGTCACGCCTGAGAATGTGGTGGTTAAGCACGACATCAATCCTTATGCTGTTAGTGCTAGCTGGGATGATTGGGGTGATGACTATGTCAGACTTGAGGACGAGGTCGCGGAGAACCAGGCTGCTCAAGAGGCGGCTGGTATCACTGTGTCTTGGATGCCTTGGGCTGGACAGGAGGAGAATGAGCATGAGGAGTATGAGAGGAAGGAATTGGAGGCTGCGCGAATGGACACCGCGGAGGACAGAACGAAGACGGACGATGGAGAAGGTAAGGATGACGAAACTCTCAGTGTCAATGAGCGCACAGAGGAACTCGAAAGTGCGGGAATACCAGAAAGCTCTGAGGAGCATATCAGCGACACAAAGTCCGAGAGCGCGAAGGAGTCATCAAGCGAACAACGACTTAGCAGCAAGCAATCAAAATCGTCCCTCCTGTGCCCAGCTGTTGCGAGAGCTTCCCCACCAGCGCCATTCCCGGATGCTGTAAGGTTGAAAGAGAATGTCATACCCTCTGGATCTTCGAATCACGGAGACACATTCATCAAGAATCAGCCTCCTATAATTTCGTCCGTCCCGAATGGACCTCGTTCACAAGAGAAACAAGCACTTCAAGAATCTCTGCCCTGGCACGGGTATCGAAGCCTTGGCCAGCAGCTTTTGGTCAGTCTCTGAGGTTGGGAACATTAATTGAAGCATAGGAGTAGTAAAAGAATGTCTTAGACACATCAGAGCATTGAAGGATGTCACAGATTCACGGTGGTATTTGAAACGCTTCGAAGATTCCCAAATCCCGCTCCGAGAATGTTTTCTACGTAAAGCTCAGTTGGTAACCATGACTTGAGCATGAGCTGGTGAAGCTAAGTGTGGACAGCTTCGCCCTAGTCCGATTCTATCTCAATGACTTCCTCCGCGACGACCACAGCCTCATCCTTATCTGCGCTTTCCTTATCCTCGAGGCCGGAAGTGCGACTGCTGTCTTCCTCCCCGCCCTCAGTCACCTTTCTGCGTTTTCCGCCTGGAGCATCCTCTTCATTTGGCGCCGGTCTCTTAAGTCGCTCTCTATATCTCTCGAACACCTCAGTTGCCTCTTTGGAGAAGCACCCAGCGTTCTCGAAGATTCCAAGCAGAGCTTGAGCGTCGCCACGCTCAGCCCGCAACAACGCGATATTCGTCTTTAGGCCGTCAATCTCCCCTCGTTCGTAGCTCGAGCCGCATCGTATAAACCCTGAAGTCGCTCGATCTCCTGCTCATTTTCAGCATTTATGTCCTATTCTACCTTAAGCTGACCATCCTTCGTTGCGACTTCTGCCTCTAGATTGTCGATACGCTTATTGGCATCGTATAGACGACCGCAGACTCGTTGCTTGTCTTCGATGGCTTCTTTCTTCTCCTTTTCGATCTTCTTGCTTAGATTTCTGATCCGGTTGATGTACTTTTCCATCTGTTCGTCGGTAGACAGTGCGGACTTCGCGCCTGATGTTTGGGTCATTGTGGTGTCGGTTGCAGGTTGGCGTTGCTGCTGTCGGGCTTCCAGACTAGAAGTCTCGGCTCCATTCGGCTTGGCGGGTTGCATGGCTTGTAGTGTAGTAGCAAGTGAAAAGGCTTGAGTGTACCTTATTGCAGTTGGTGTGGATGCGACAAGCTTCATAGTCTTGCAATGCGGCTTTGAAGACCGCCCTCACTTTCAGAGTGATGCTCATGGAGAAAAGTCACGTCACCTGTAATCTGAGGCTCGCCAAGCCTTCACATGCAGCGTTGGTGACCAAATCCAGGGTTTCATACTCAGGACCTTAAATTCGCGCTAGCTTGCAGACCACTCGCTTACATCTACCAACACACCATTATCGCTTCACTGATATCGCTCGACACTCGGCACACTCATCAGCAACCGCAATGGCGACTCAACCCAATCTTATAGGAGCGATTGCAAAGCCAGTGAAACATGGTGTCTGTTTCAACTCAGCCTTGCTTGACAGAGCTTCCATCCTTCTTCAGTCCGTCTCGTCCGAAAGTGCCCTCCTCTCTGAAGCTATCCGCGAGAGTCCTCTTTGGATCTTCATCGGGCAAACCACAAGATCTCCGAACTTTGAGAACCTCATTCCGCACAGCCAATGTAAGTTCGATGCGAAGCTGTTCCGCTTCTTTTCCATACTTCAATTCATCGTCTTTCAGAACGCCCAATTCTTCCTTCTCATTGACATCCAATTTCCCCATCTCCAAAAGCCGTTCTCGTTTCCGTCTAGCCCTCTGCTTCAATTCCTGCCACTTCTGTCGAAATGGCTCGAATATCTTTTCAGAATCAACAATCTCGCCAAAGGTGATTTTGACTTCTCTCCCTATCCTAGGTAAAGGACGAGGGAATCCGCGATTGTTGTCCATGACTTGTTGAGGTCCGTCGATCCACATGGGTATGACATCTGGGCAAGGTTCGGATTCTAGAATGAGACGTGCTACACCCCATTTGAAGTATCGCATCACTTTGTCTGGATGTTGGTGGATCATACCTTCTGGGAAGATGTGAATCCAGGAAAAGCGCCGTGAAGGATAAGCTGATGGTGCCGGAAAGGAATCGGTGCCATTTGTGGAATATGCAAGTTCTGCTGAGGAAAAAGGATCGGATGATGGAATGCTTGAAACGGAGGCTGTCCGGTATGCTTCTTTCCAGTCTGTCTTGTGCTCATCTATCATGTGAGGGTCGCTGAGAAGCCTTATACATTGTGTCATTGTTGGTTGGAAGAGCCCGCCGAATTTCGAATGTGCTGCACGATGGGTGGGCAAGGTATTGCCATAGGAGAAGAAAGCAGACATGAGTCTTTTGCCACTCGTCAATCTCAGCTTCCAAACTTTCTCTTCGATGGAAAATGGCTCACCCGTTCTTGAAGCAAATATCGTATGAGCCTAAGGACCATCGCATGTTGTTCGGGTCCCAGAAATACCGATTCGGTAAAACGCCCCAGACCATGGGATCGTCAAGTCTATACTGCTTCAGAGGCTTGTGAGAAATCAGGCGAAGTATTGTATTGATACGTACACGCTCACATGGTTAGATACTGTAGATGCACAAACGTCAATGATGTTCCCATCGCCCTGATGATGCCTGTTTACTGACCTGTAATCAAACCACGCTCTCTTTGACTCTCATCTTTTCTAGCATCGAGTATTTCCATGAAACGATCAAGACCACGTACTTCGGTTTTATTCAATAAAAAGAGAAAGCTTCGGCTCAAAAAACCCACAGCGCCGAATGTTGCTGCTGATGTTATTCGCCATGGTAAGGAGGGCGAATATGGCCGCTCGTCAACCGACATGGCGGTCGAGAGCGGGTGTTACTGCAACGACATGCAAGAAGAGAAGGGCCAAAAGAAAGGACGAGATCAGGTGAGGTCGTTCAATGGATTACCTCAACGATGACCGGGAATTGTTTGCAAGGGCCACGGGTGTTGCAGAATGGAAGAACGTGGACGTGGTCAGGAACAAGCTTTGCAGGTGCGGACTTCGGTCCGTCGGCGAGCTCACCTTAGTTGCTTTTGCGCGATGCTGCGGTCATCACGGTGACTTTGCATCGCCGAAATGTCGCACAGTGAGTGTTGTACCTCCTCGTCCTTAGGGTTTATACTGACAACGCAGGCAAAAGGAATACGAGTTTGGCATTTTTCACGGCTCACGAGCGGAATGAACTCAAGGGCACTTGGGGTTCAAAGTCGACCCGTCTAACCCGCGACAGTTTCCTGCCATTCGGAAGCTGTCAATTGTGTCTACTTTCAGCGCGCGATCCCGTCTCTTGTCCTAGCCATGGCCATCTTTTCTGCAGAGAGTGTGCTGTGTCCAATCTGCTTGCTCAGAACAAGGAGTTGAAGCGACTCAAGAAGGAAGCGGAACGCCGCAAAGCCGACGATGCCCAGGACAAGGAGTTCGAGGATGCCGAAGCACAGGCTCGCGCTGTGGAAGAGTTCGAGAAGGTTCAGGCAGGTCTGAGTGTGCGATCTGGAAGTAAAGCAGGAGAGAAGATCATTGGCAGGAGCAATGGCAAGATCACGATCGAGCAGGACGTGGAGGATGCGCCGAAAGGCACGAAACGGAAGTTCGAGATCGATGAAGATGAACTTCTCCGACTGGCCAACGAAGATCGAGAGAAGGCGAAGAAGCTTATGCATGATGAGAAGCAGAAGCCTGAGCTACCGTCATTCTGGGCTCCGAGTCAGATACCCGACAACCAGAAGAGTGACGCGCAGGCAATCAAGCGACATCCGACATGCCCAGCAGCAGAACCTGACAAGCCTCATGAGTTTACGCTAAAGGGATTGGTCTCGGTCAGATTCAGTGGAGAAAGCGCCGAGAAGGAAAGTGATAAAGCAAAACACAGCTGCCCAAGCTGCGAAAAGGCTCTATCGAATTCGACAAAAGCCGTTCTCGCTAAGCCATGTGGACATGTGCTTTGCAAGCCATGCAGCGACAAATTTCAGAAGGCGGCTGAGAAATCTGCGCACGACAAGGAGCACGACGAGACTGTGAGGTGCTACGTTTGTCAGGAAGACATCACACCTGGGCGCAAGTCGAAGCGAAAGAAGGACCCCGAGAGTGGCGAGAAAGAGAGCAAAGTTGAACGTGGGCTGGTTGAGCTGAGCAGCGACGGGACTGGATTTGCTGGCGGTGGAAAGAACATGGTCAAGAAAACGGGGGTGGCTTTCCAATGCTGAGTTAAATGGCCATCGACAGCACGAGAACTGTTGTCAATCAGGTTATCAAGCATCATCAAGCTGCATACATTACTATTACGTCCTCTATTCTAACCTTTCCGGAAGATGATACGATCCTTTACCTGTCGGAATCAGGAGTCTCCCACCTTTGCTCCTGGTCATTTTCCTTTGCATTTTCGGAAGCGCTGGGTCTAGCGGAGAAGCTCAAGCGTGGAATGAGAATGACCATCTCACCTGGCTCCTGCCCAAATCAGCTCCGTACGCGATCAAGCGATCAAGGTGGCATCAAGTTCGAAGCTGCGCATCCTCGACTTGGCTTGAGGCTTTCGATCTGCTCTTGATTCCGAGCACCGCAGCATTCGACTCTCCTGACAGAACTTACGACGTGCCGCGGATATTCGAGGAGACTGGATCCCTGCATTGTATCGACTTTTTACCGATAGAGGCGCCTCCGGTCTCAACGATTCTCCAGTGCGGCAATGAGTACGGAATGCCACGGGCCAATCCACCATCTTTCGCTATACATTTCCAGAACTTCTGCGTAATGTTGAAGAATCAGAACGGCGTGAGGTTTACGTTCTCGCGCTTGTACACAGAATTCTTCAGGCACCAAAGCTGGGGGATACCCGAGCGCTCTAACGTCACCAGGCTGGTGTTGCGATGCCCAAAATGAACGTTTGAGCTTCAACACGACATCCGCGCAGACCTCGTCCAGTGGAAGCGAGCCAAGTTCTGGCCATGGCGCATCACTGATGTCTGTCCTTGCGAATACTTCTCGGAATGTATTCCGGCTTCCAGGAAAGAGAGTCTCCATCAGCAGCTCGTTGCCTCGATCTCGATTGACCTCCCATAATGCTTTTGGGCCTCGAAACAATGCGAAGACGTCCATCAGGTCGGACAGAGTTGGCTTCACGTCTGTAGCTTGAACAGAAGAGAAGGCGAGGATGACCAGAAAGATCGAGACAAGGAAAGCGACGTTCTTCTCTTCTGTCGTGTTTTGGTTCTGGAGTAAATCCTGAAACAGAGGCAGTATCGCTTGCTGATGGTGCAGGCCTCTTGTTCGGTATCTAGTTGCAACAGCGGCGGCATTTGCGTCTGGAGAACTTCCACCACTAGACGCTGAAATCGCATTGCAAGCCACGTCCGATGCGGCAGCTGCCAACATAGCATGCCTTAGGATGGGATGGGTCTGCGCCAGAACAGGGACATCTCTTTGCCAGAACTTCTGAGCCGAAGGTGCAGGAAAGAGGCTTTGCGATGTGTCGATAGTCCAGCGATGCATCAATTCGAGATCGAGCCAATCGAAGGAATCCGCATCTGCCGTTGGCGGCTTGACGCCATTTGATGGCGATTTAGAAGCAGGAGATGATTTGTGACTAACGACCTTATCGGTGGTATAGACACACTCGGTGCTGCGTCGTATGCAACTCTTGCATATGGGTCGTGTCTCGTCGCACTATCAACCACGAGTTAGCCTTCCGGAAGCTCCGGAAGTGATGATAGGAGTAGATCGAATCCATTTGGAGGCAGCAATGGAATGCTTTCTGAAACAGATATCGATCCAGATGACTAAGGAACAAGAATGCAAGGATTGGAATCGAAGTAGGGTGCAAGTCGCGAAAGCGACAATCCTTATACAGCACCGCGGGATCCACGGCAAACGAGGTGGCTTGTTCGGTCGTGGAGGAGCTCGGTGAGAAGACGACGTACTTTCACATGTCTGATCTTGCAAGAAGTACAGCCTGCAGTAAAACCACCCTGGATTAGCGCCTCAATGCCGACACAATCTGCAATCCCAGTCTATACTTACCCGTAGTCGTCTTGGAATGGTGACGTCTGCTCGGCATTGCAGCCACAGATTGTTTATGATATTAGAAATCCCGCGCTAACAATAACATAGGGGCTTCTTTCACAAGGCAACCGAATTATCTTATTTTGTACGGCGTACGAGGCTTCGCGTGCAGCAAATCCACTGTTGTAATGGGAAAGTGAAAGCCTGGAGCTGAGAAAGCCGGTCGCTCAAAGTGGAGCTCAAAACAGCCAAGCCTTCGCCATCCTGAGGCTGCCATTGGTTGAGCCGCATTCGCTCCCGTCCTTCACGCGAGCAAAATGCTGTGAAAGGAGTATAGCTGCAAGCCACAATTCTTTGCTAGCTTACGAGGTACGATTGCGACTGAAGTGAGGTTCGGAGTAGAACGAATGGATCCACTCTACTCGTGTCAACCATGTGGTTGACGGATTTTGTGATGATTGCACTGCCCGGTCGTTGGCAAAGATATATGGTGGGTCGACAGTAGCGAGATGTAAGTACTACCGAGTCAGCATTTGCCTTGATCAATCTCTACGAGAAGCGACGACAGGACCAGTACCTGGGACCCAACTCCACTCAGTCTTGCGGGCGACCAACCAAGTGATCGAACCGAACCATCACACAACTTTCACACAACTTCACCTTCATTCCCTATCAAGATGTCATTCGAAAATTGCACGGACGTAACACCATCATGTCCCGTCGAAGCAACAACATACGGCTACTGTAAGCATAAAACCAAACCAAACCTGCTTCCCATACAATTCCTCACTAACACCTCGCAGACCCCAACCTCGCCGGCAACTCCATCCTCCTCTCAATCTTCGCCCTCTGCACAATCTCGCAACTCATCTTGGGAATTCGCTTCCGAATAATCGCCTTCAGCACAGTCGTCTTCCTCGCCAGTCTCGGAGAATGCATAGGCTACGGTGGGCGCCTAATAATGCATTCAAATCCTTGGTCCGACACAGGTTTCAAAATCCAAATCGTATGCCTAATTCTAGCCCCATCATTCCTCGCAGCAGGAATCTACCTCACATTAAAGCATATCGTAATCGCTTTGGGACCGGAGAAGAGTAGACTGCAACCGAAATTCTATACTTGGATTTTTATCACTTGTGATGCGATTTCTATCGTTATGCAAGCGATTGGAGGTGGGGTTGCGAGTGCCGGGGAGGGAGAGACGGTGAATGTGGGCAGTGATATTATGATTGCGGGAATTGCGTTTCAGGTTGCTACTATGGCTCTTTGTCTCCTTTTGGCTTTGGATTTTGCGTTTACGCTTTGGAGAACGCAGACGCTTCGATCGAATAATCTGGGGCAGTACATTTCGACATCGATGAAAGCTTTCAGAGTCTATCTGGTATGCTTTTGTTTAGCTTTTCTGACGATTTTTGTGAGATGTATTTATCGATTACCCGAGATGGCGGGAGGTTGGGGAAACCCGCTCATGAGAAATGAGAAGGAGTTTTTGATTTTGGATGGGGCTATGATTGCTATTGCGACTGTGCTTATGACGGTTGCGCATCCGGGGATTTTCTTCCCGGCTATGAGGAGTAAGGCGAATAAGAAGGAGGAGCGAGAAGTGAAGGATGTTGAACTCAGCACGCCGGAAGAAATGAGTGAGAGATATTGAGAGGTTGAGATAACACGACAGATGAAAGACGGTTTCAGGCGAATTGTGATCAGGCATGGATACAGCACGCTGAGCGGCATAGATTTGATAGACTCTACGATTTTCCTTTTCGAAGTCTAATTTACCACTTCCCGCCTTTGCCTTTCTTCTTCTTGTTTTGTCCTTGCTTTTGTTGTTGCTGCTTGACCACTTCCCCTCCTGGAGTTGCAGGTCTGCTACCATCGCTGTCATTCGCAACGGCACCCTGGCTGAAAAGCGCTTGTCGCGCCTTGGCCTTCTTGCCTTTAGGCCTATACGTGCTGCGGTCCCTAAGTGGCAACCATCGCTCGGGATCAGGCTTCTTTGCTGGGTCATAGTCCTTTGGTGTGCGCGACTTCCGCAGCTTCGTTGCTTTCTTGGGCTTGGTGTCTTCGGCTGGTCGCTTGCGAGTAACAGGTGCAGCTCCTAATGATGGCAGCTGTGCGACGCCAGCATGCTCGAGGGTGTCGACGTCAACCCCGCTAATGAGGCGATCGATGGGCGTCAAATTTGCCAGATCTTCTGATCCGGCCTTGTCTGGTGATGCAGCCAACAGACCTGCTGCGGCGTATCTGTCGTCTGGGTTCATGTTGTGAAGCTCGCTGAAGATGTCGTTGGCAAGCTGAATGTGTTCTGCGTCCTGTGATTCTAGCAAAGCACTGCCGGCTGCCTTTGCAAGATGAATATAGCCCACCGGCCGATCTTTTGACTTTCTGCGCCAATACGAAGCAGCCTTCGCAAGTTCTGTTCTGACGTGGCCTTTTCGACCTTGGCTGTCATAGAGACTTGCTGCGACACCAACCACTCCTGGTGCGAATCGCACATCTTTCTCGGCATCACCAGCTTGCTCGAGCCGGGAAAGGAATTTCTCTACCAATTCAATGGCGGACGATGAGTTGCCAGTGAGGACGTATAGCTGTACGATGACCAATACCAAGCCAACATCATTCGGTCTCCTCTCTAGTACAGGCAGAATGTGTTTGAGTGCCTCCTTGCCTGTCTGGCTTCTGGCATGTGCAGCTGCATTGATCACAGAAAGAGAAGTGTAGAACGATTCAACACTGGGCGAAGCCTGCTTCTTGATCATCTCATTGGTGGAATCTGCCGTGCCATCATATTTCAGAGCCTGCAAGTCCGAGGCGTAACGACCTCGTCTTAGTATCGCATCCTGGAATCGGAAAGGGTGATCTTTTTGAGAACTGAGATCTTTAGACAGGAGACGCTGCGCGATGAATGGGTTGCCAGCGGGATTTGATGACACATAATTGACCTGAGCAATATGCCGAGTGACCGGCTCCGAGATAGCCTTGGTGTCCAATTCCTGCGCAATTTTGGCTGCCTCGTCGATCCGGCCTAGACGTTCGAGAACATATATTCGCTGAACCTTGATCGGCAAGAGCTCGGCGTTCTTCTCTTCCTCGCTCAAATCATCTAGGGATGTGCATAGGTCGCTGGCACGTTTCAGCAGCACCTCTCCCTGAGCGAGCTCGCCTCTTGCTATGCTTCCACAGGCTGCATTATATGCTGTCTCGAAAGCCTCCAAGTCTTGCCTGCCCGGCTTCTTCTTTTCCACCAAGTCACCACGTCCTGCCCATTCCAGCTGTGCGTCTGTCGCGCCTGAATTTATCCTCAAGTCTGCTTCAATATCGCTTGCAGGATTTGAGGCCAGTTCACGATATAGTTCGGCGGCTCTCGAAAAATCCTCTATACGGTATCTGGACTGCGCTTCGACATGCTTCGAACCTCTCTGCGTACCCTTCTTTGCCAACTCCGCTGCAGCTTTGGGACTGCCAGACTTGTAGAGTGCATATGCATGCTCGAGACTGGCAATTTCCTTGAGCGTTTCGCCGCCCGCATCTAGCGCCTTCAACGCATCTTCGAATCTGTCAAGCTTGAGCAGCGCGACCACTTTGACATGGTTGGCTTCGAGGTTGCCCTTCGACTGCTTCAGCGCTGCATCGGCGGCCTGCAGGACTTGCTCATCGTCGTCGATATTGGTCTGCTTGAGCAGCGATGTCAAGCTCGGGAGGGACATGGCTGTAAGTAGATGTCGGTTGACCACAGCTCTCCTTGGACTGTCGCAGAGGCCTCCAGCATGTGGTCGTCGTGTGGTGTGCTGTTGTCCCTCTCTCTCACAAGACGTATGGTGGGTCCATCTTCAAAGCTTGGCATTCAAATGCGAGGGAAGCCCGTGCTCTTCCTTGGCCCCACCTCGGCTTCGCCTGCTTCAGCTCAACCTGCATGATACACTAACACTTCACCTATCGCGCAAGTCTTGGTCGATCCTAGGCTTGGTATGCATATTGACTGCATCACCACTCCCAAGTAATCAGCATGTGTTCCTCTCCGCTCACTCACCGTCACAGACTTCGTACTGCTAAGACCTGCTAAGAACTGCTAAGACTCGCTACATTCAACCTATCTGACCGGCTGAAGCAATGGTATTGAACGACCTGTGGAAACTGCCCGCAGAACTGCGATGGCAGATCTATCTACATGCCTTTGCAGTCCGACAAGATGAGCAGAAAGGCGACTACACCACCAACCGACTCGACCTGCGCCTTATTGGTGACAGAGTCTTCATGACGCCCAGCAAGTCGAGAAAGCATCGTAATCGCGGAAATCATGCATTGCCACTTCTCCGAACATGCAAGAGAATATGCCACGAAGCCATGCCCGCGCTATACTCATCCTTAGAATTCAAATTGATCCTGGGCAGCATACCGAGCCGTGGCTTTTGGCACGACGAGCTCATTGACATCGACTTGGGCAATATCGAAGACTGTGCCTTGCTACGACACATCCGGATTCTCACTGTCTCACTGGAGCTCAAATCTAAATGGGATGCCGAAGCTTTGATCGATGAGCAGTTCCAGCCACTGATCAATGCACTTCCAAATGTCAGAAGTCTGGACATTCGGCATGCATACGCAGCACTGTTCTCAGACGTGCCCACCTCCTACGACTATACTATTCTGGCCACCCTCAGACCACTCCTCGGTGATGATCTTACGCAGATTAGCTGCTCGGAAGATGAAGGCACCCGAAGATTTACTCGGCTGCCAGCTGTTCAAGGCAAACAGTCGCGAGACTTACCAGCTTTCGCTGCGGCCCAGATTCCTGGTTGCAAGAAGCTCTGCCTGTACGGCTGGGAATAATCTGATTGTTATGGACATATGTCTGCCGGTATGAGAACGACAAGTCTCATCAGGTTCCTTGCTATCGCAACGATCGGGGATGCATAACATTAGAAGTTCTCGGGAACAAGCGATAAAACAAATTGGGCGGGTTGCGATGACATATGAAAGCTACGAAGTTATGTATGCTAGGGGTACTTCACGCCCTCAAACCAAGAGACCGATGCTATTCGAAATAAGCGAAGCTGTCACTTGCGAAGATGAGAAAGGAATGCGCATCTGATATTTATGTGCCCTCGTTGGTCCCCAGACAGGACGGTCTCGCCGTTTCTCAAGCGCTTCTGGAGAGAAAGACGCTTCCAATGACGCATCCAACGCGGAATTCCTATTCAACGCCCAAAGTGTCATTCTTTTGCTATCTACAAGTACTTCAAGAAACGTCATCACGCTACAGGTGCTCAGGAACACCCTATCCCAAATACTTACCATGTTTACTTTGCCAGGACCACCCGCACATCCTAGCCGTGCGAACCACGCCTCTCTTGTTCCTCGACTTCTTTCTTCCACCATATTTCCTTCACAAACTAGTTGTCATTGAGCTACGCGGGGAATGCTGGTAGCCGACAGACGTCGCATAAGCTCAGACTCAGCATTACCCTTCTCCGCATCACTACTCTCATCCGACTCCTCATCATCCTGCTTTTGTCCAAGCCTCTTCGCTCGTCGCCTAAAGAAGACCCTCTTACCAAACTTCCATGTCTCCAACCCCAAGAAGAAAAGGAATGCAGCGATAAAGACGATAGCCCACTCCCAGCTGATTCCCGTATGTTTGAACACCACACGGTTGATAACCGGAATGTACAAAGTCGGAAAGATCGTGACGAAGCCGAAAAGAATAGCCCAGAAGAGGAATGGGTTACGACGAACGTCGTACCACCACTGGGTAAGGTACTTCTTTGATCCTGGTTGCATTCTGAAGAAACTTCGGCGCATGTCGACCAGTTCCCAGGCGAGGAATAATGCGAACCATGTTAGGCAGGCGAACGTGGTTGCGCGGGCACGGTATACTGTGTCGCATGCTTGAGAGTAACTGTCGTTGCAGTTCTCTCCTAGATCACCATCACCGAAGCCGAACATTACGAGTGAGAATGCGCCTGATCTCGTCAGTAAGGATTGGTGGCGAATCGGCATTGAGCTTACCTAGACAAAGTGCAGCGACCCATAGTCCGTAGAAGAGCATGTCAACTAAAACTTCCCATGTGAAGACGCCTTTCTTCAGAGACTGCGGAGGTCGTTTCATCACATCAGGCGCAGCGACTTCGAAGCCGAGACCCATGTCAGGCAGTCCGGATGTGATCATGATAATCCACATAATCTGTGCGCAAATTAGCCGGTGTCAAAGATTTGCAAGTCAAAGCTAGGTTGTATTACCTCGACAGGAGCGAGTGGAAACACGGAGAGTCCACGAGAATCCTTGAATGCCAATCCAATCAGCAAAGTGCATGCTTGGGCGATGTTCTCAGCCAGAAGATGCAAAATGAACTTCTGAATATTGTCAAACATGCGTCGTCCTTCTTCGATGGCATTGATGATAGATGCTAGGTCGGCGTCAGCAGGTGTCAAGGCATGATCTGAAATCGTGCTATCCTCACCAAAATTGTCGTCGGTCAAGACGATATCAGAAGCATCCTTTGCAACATCGGATCCAGCTTGGCCCATAGCAATGCCCACGTCGGCTTTCTTCAAGGAAGGCGAGTCGTTGACACCGTCTCCTGTCTACGATTCACGATTCAGTCAGTACACACGCACTGCACTCAAGATCCATAGATTGCACTCACCATAGCGCAGAACAGCTTTCGACGATGCAGTGCGTCAATCATGCGAACTTTAGTGTTGGGCGCGCAGCGAGCCACGACAAGCGGTAGAGTCGGCAATCGATCAATCTCGTCATCAGAAAGCTTGTCAAACTCCGAAGCCGTCATCACGAGGGCATCGGCGACATCTTTGGGTAAACTGCTCATGTCCGTGGGAAGAATTCCGACCTCTTTAGCGATAGCACGAGCCGTTCCAGCGTGATCGCCAGTCAGCATGTGTACCTCAATGCCTGCTTGGCGACACTCTCGAACGGCACCTGCTGACTCTGGTCGAGGAGGATCGTAAAGTCCAATCAGTCCGCGGAAAATCAAATCGCTTTCGACGGCGTTCCTGTCGATCTCCTTCTCGTAATTGATGTTTTCGGGTGCTGATTTGCTGGCCAGAGCCAGTACACGAAGACCCTTGGCAGCAAGAGCCTCCATGTTCTCGAGCACATGGTCTTTGAACTTTTCAGTGACTTCAGTCTCGCCCTGATCACCAAGGCACACATGCGAGCAAGCATCCAGAACTCGTTCCACGGCGCCTTTCGTGAAAATGTACTTCCCGTCATCACCATTCTCCAAAATGACAGACATCTTCTTGACGTCTGAGTCGAAAGGTAGCTCGACAATGCTTTTCCATTGCTTCTTCTCGGTAAGGGCGGCCTTTGTCCATTCGAAACGTGAGGCAAAGACATTGATGGCCAGCTCCGTAGGATCTCCATTTCCGTGCCACTTGCCCTCCTTATCTTGGTGAACGGAGGACAAATTGGCTAGGGCACCAACGTTCAAGAACTCCTGGACATGCTTATGCTCCTGAACATGTTGAGATGCATCAATGGCCTCCACATCATCCTTCTCTTCGGAAGTCTCTGAGGGTGGGTTCTCTGATCGCATTACCTGTCCAGATGTCGGATTCAAAGGTTCTCCAGACTCACGGACAGAGTAAGTTCCGGCACCAGGGATCCAGGCATATTTCGCTACCATCTTGCCTTGCGTCAATGTGCCTGTCTTATCCGAACAGATATCTGTAATGGCACCTAAGGCTTCGAGCGATTTGAGGTTTCGTACGATCACATTCCTCTCCACCATGCGCTTAGTGCCGGCAGCCATCGTGATTGTCAACACAACAATCAATGATGCAGGGATCATACTCAGTCCTGTAGCCACGGCATAGATCACCACCTCTTGTTCACCAGAGAAGTTGTTCGCAGCAAGGACGATGATAGC
This sequence comes from Pseudocercospora pini-densiflorae CBS 125139, assembly GCA_000504365.2. Classification (NCBI taxonomy): domain Eukaryota; kingdom Fungi; phylum Ascomycota; class Dothideomycetes; order Mycosphaerellales; family Mycosphaerellaceae; genus Pseudocercospora; species Pseudocercospora pini-densiflorae. The sequence continues at coordinate 68,848 of KZ107280.1, read as the reverse complement.
GCATACAACTGCAATCCAGAAGAGGAGAATCGCAAGTCGGGATAACTTCTTCTGTAGTGGCGTGCCGACATTGACACCGAGGAATCGTCCGACTGCGTCGGAGAATGTGAGAGTCCTGGGTGGAAATTAGTGAATTTGGTCTAGTGTCAGGTGTGCCGTATGGACACCTACCAGGCTTGAGCATAGCGATGAGGGCCTGCTTTGCCCTTCTCATTCCGCTTGACAGGTCGCTTCTTGGAATTTGAAGCTCTCAACGCAGCGGCGATGGATCCAATCTCGGTATGAAGACCTGTAGCAAATACCACACCTCGGCCTCTTCCTTTGGTGACCGTCGAAGAACTGTAGGCTACGTTGATTCGGTCTCCTGGTCCTGTGTCCTCTGGCAAGACAGTCTCAGGATCTTTGCGTACTGGCAAAGACTCGCCTGTAAGAAGCGCTTCGTCGGTCTCGAGATTGACAGCCTCAATCATTCTAAAAATCAGTGAGCCTCATGTCCCATGGGTAGCTGCGCGACTCGGAACCATACCTGAGATCAGCCGGGATAGTATCACCAGTCTTCAGCTCAACCATATCTCCAGGGACGATCTCAATGGTTGGCACCGTGACTCCTTCTCCACCTCGAATGACACGTGAGGTTGGCGAACTCAGCGAGCGGAGCGAATCCATTGTTTTCTCGGCCTTCAGTTCCTGCCAGAACCCGACGACGATGTTGAGAATGATGACAGCAGCGACAACGCCACCTTCGATCCAAGACTTAATGCCAAAGCTCACGGCCATAGCCATGATGAGCACCTATATGATTGGATCAGCCTTTTCTTCCATGAATGTGGAAATGGTACAGATACTAGAGTCATTGCGTTCGCAACTTGGGCGAGAAAGATTTTGAGAGGATTGACTCCTCCTCCATCGCCCAAATCATTCTTTCCATACTGCTCGAAGCGACTCTTGGCCTCGCTGGATGTCAAGCCGTTGTCAGATGCAGTGTTGAGCTCGTCCAGGACTTGATTGAAGGCCAAGGAGTGGGCAGGTTGAGAAAGTGGTTGATTACCTCTGCCATGCAGGTCCTCCTGAGGCAAAGCTGACTTATCTTTAGCCATGGTAACAGCAGCCTGTCTGTAGCGCTGGGATGTTTCAACTTGTTTGAGCAGATGCGATGGGAGACACAAGTCACCTTATGAAGAAAAATTTACTATGCATAGCACGTTCTATGCCAAGATGTTTGCCATGGCCTTATCGACTGCCACGCGAACATGTTTGTGGGCCGTACGCAGAGGTATGAAGCTGATGAATGTTCAGTGGTCAATGTGCTTCCAGTGACATTGGCATGCCAAGTGCCAATGCTGTTTCCCGTGCCGTTGTTTTCAGGACGGGTCATTGATCCCAGTCTCGTCTCTTGGCGCTGATGACATGGCGTCAGGCGTGTGCCACATCCGCGGATAGGGCTGCATGGAGAAGCACTGCATTCATGAGGTTATGCAGCATTTTCACGGTGAGGCAAGATGTCGATGGGGGAGGGTGGGAGACTCGACAGAGCCTTCCCCTCGAGCAAAAAGACGCTAGCATAAATATGGACTAGTGTACTTGGCGCTTGCTTCTGGAACCCATTAGTGCCATCGAGGATTAACGAACGGCCTGCTTGTCAAAGACAGTACATACAAAACATCAATCCTTCCTGAGAGGAGCTCACAGAAGCTGCGACCGGCCTTCCAGCTCGACATCAGAATCATTGATACCTACCGAGCATTACATGATCTCTACAGCACGGTTCCTACACTTCTCGCCCTCCAGATCACCATTCGCGCTCTTCACAGAATGTGCAAATATGGACGTTGCGGAGTTCATGTCTCCATCCTCGTGAATGAAGAACTCTAACATCTGTACTGACGAGGACAAGATGTAGTTCAAGTTGCCCGTCGATGAGCTCAAACCTCCTATGATTTCTCAGTTTGGCAGAGCGTCCTGGCCTGACTACCGGGCGAGTATCAACGGCAGATCACAGTAAGAGAATCGAACACCACCGTCAGTTTCTAGGCATCCACAAGCCTGAACCTCCAGTCCGCTCCAATGAGCCCAAAAATGGATTTCGCACTTTTCCGGCACTTCCAAGTACAGCGTCGAAAAGCTTGCCTTTTTGCCCTTGAGAATCGTCTGCTCACTCTGCTCGTAGGGAGACCTTAGAAACGTGGGATTACCATAGTCATACTCCCTATGATGCACAAGAGACAGCAAATATGCTCGGCATTAGAAGCGGATTTCCTTGGTGCTCACCGATCTTATCTCCGTTTCAAGCATATAGAACTTGCGGAAAACTATCTCGGCTTTAAGCAGAATTAGAAGGGCATTTTGCGATATGCCCATCTACAACCAGTCAGAAGTGACAGGGCAGGCGAGATCAGGAATCTGCTCGAGATGTGTTTGCACATTCGGCTGGTAGTCTCGCTCGTACGAGGGATGTGTGGTTGACCACTGCAGCATGGCTTCATGAGGCTTTGACCAATTCAAAGTCGACAGTAGTCTGAAGCATTGCCAAGGATTGAGTCGAGCTTCATGTATAAAAGGCTCTGCACAATTGGCACGATTTGGAAAAGCCATTCGTCTTAACACAAACGGTTTCGACACGCGAAGCGACAATGTCCTCAGCACTGCCAACAACCCACCAGGCTCTGGTCATAGAGAGCAAGGAAGTTGGTCTCCAACTCAAACAAGTGCCCACACCTGGAGCCACTCCCGGAAGCCTTGTCCTCCAAGTCCTCGCAGCCGGTATCCTATCTTACCACAGGGAGATCTACAATGGCAAGCGTCCATACCCACTTCCGATGCCCTTGGTCGGTGGCGTGAGTGCTATCGGTCGAGTGGTAGCCACAGGTCCAGACGCGGTTATTCTCAGACCAGGAGAACTCGTCTTCTTCGACTGTACGATCCGAGGCCGCGATGATCCAAGCGCCATGTACCTCGTGGGCATTCACGAGGGCTTTAGTGAGGGTAGTCGCAAGCTTGCTCGTGATGTATGGCATGATGGAGCGTTCGCAGAACACATCAGAGCGCCTCTCGAGAATTGCATAGCATTGAACGAGAATAGACTGTGTCAGGAGCTGGGCTACTCGATCCCGGACTTGATGTATCTGAGCAACCTCCTCGTCGCGTATGGCGGACTTCGAGATATCCGCGTTGAAGCCGGAGACACCGTGGTCGTTTGCCCTGCGACTGGAGCTTTTGGCGGAGCTGGTGTTCTCGTTGCAGCCGCGATGGGCGCGAAAGTCATTGCAATGGGTCGGAATGAGAAGGAGCTAGAAAGACTGAAGGCGTACATGAAGAGAGGCCTGCCATGGAGTGCTGTTGAGACTGTGAAGATCTTTGGAGACCAAAGTGCGGATACAGCAGCACTTGAAGCTCACGGTCCAATTGATGCGATTCTGGACCTCACGCCTCCTTTCGCATCAAGCTCAACCCATCTCAAGAGTGCTATTGCCGCGCTTCGCTACGAAGGTCGCGTTAGTCTGATGGGGTTCAACGACATGCCGTTGTCTGAAGCAAAGCTGATCGCTGACAACATCACCTTGAAGGGCAAGTTGATGTATTCCAGAGAAGACCTGAATCAGCTCATCAAGATTTTGGAGCGAGGAATGCTGCCGAAGGGAGCAGATCTGGTCGAAAGCAAGACCTATGCTCTTGCTGACTGTAAAAATGCTCTTGACGCTGCAGCTGAATGGAATGGCCTCGGAAAGCAAGTGGTCTTCGTCCCTTAAGGGTAAACATTCGAAATGATGTCGCTGGTCGCAGCAGTCTTTGTGGCAGATGGATTCTCTCTGACCCTCTGCCGCATGTTTGATCCTTGCAAGTAGATTACTGATATGACTTGAGCCAGAGTGCTGTGAGAATAGGCTTTTCTATGTCCATCGTCACGCTGTCGGAACCACTTGAGCAGAGGTTCCTTGGAAATACATTGATGGCTCGTCTCTCAAAAGTGTGCTGGTTCTCCAAAGCCCATCTTGCCCTACGCTTTGCCTCATCTGCCGGATCAACTAAGCCAGGAAGACTGGCAGTACTCGTACGTATTATCACTAATCAGGTACGATAGCAAGAACCTTGACAAGGTGAAAGAAGTGAGGGCCGAGGAATTCTGGTGTTAAAGTTAGCCATCAGCAAAGAAATCTCTCGGAATGTCCTCCGGCGTTCGAGACGTGAATATGTGCCGAGTCGTGAGTGAAGAGGCTCAAATATCTCCTCCGAAATCTGTTGAAGCGTCCAAAGACGACTGAAGATGGAGCAGATTCTGAACATCAGCGATCCTCTAACCAGAGTCCAGTCCCTTTGGAAACTCTTAGAAGGCTTTCACAAAGCTCAGGTAAGATCTCTCAACGAGAACAAGGAGTGCCTATCGCTGAATTCGGTCTTCTCAAGAACACATGGGACGCATCCCTCTTCACAACAATAAAACTCCTCTCCGTCCAAAAGACCCCAGACAACAAATTCTCCACCTCCTTCCAATTCACCGCTCAAAAGTCCCACTGCAACCCAATGGCCTCAATGCACGGCGGCTGCATCGCCACAATCTTCGACTTCCTCACCACAATCTCTTGTGCTCCAGCCGCAGCCCCAAATTTCTGGGATGGTATCAGCGTCTCTCAAGCGTTGAATTGCACATACATGAAACCGATAAAGGAAGGAGATGTGGTGAGAGTGGAATGTGAAATTGTGCATATGGGAAGAGCATCGGGAGTAATTCGTGGAGTCATGAGGAATGAGAAGGGAGTGATACTGTGCACGTGTGAGCATCTCAAGACTAGTAGTGGTGCTTTCAAGCTTTGATGGAAGACCAGATAGCGATCAGGACGTCGTGACTCACCTATTTATTAACCATCAACTACCAGATAGAGACCCCAGCTCTTCTCCAGCACCAAACCACGACCATAAACTGTTTGCGACATGTTCCAGAATAGACAACTATTCCTTGTCCTCAAGAAGAAGTGAAGTGTCCACACAGTGCATCCGTCCCATCCACGCGAGCTCAAGCGCGTCGCCCGAGGCCCTCCGTTCTGGAACTTTTCGTGCTTGCCATGCTGACAGGACCAAGTGCTTACGCGTTCAGGAGCAAGATCTGACCACCCATCAGGAACAGGTTTAGCAGGAGAACAAGGATGAGCGCCTCGCCAAAAAAAACCCCCCACAGTTGCCAAAGTTGACCCGCAGAAAGCGCTGGGATATTAGCAGTAGCTTCATCAACAAGACAAGAGTGAAAAGGAAATCCGTCGTAACCATTTGATACAAACATAATTACGTAGCGTCCCAAAACCTCCAAGTATCTTGTCTTTTCCCTTTTCAGCATTCCGTCTTCTCGGCAATGTCTTCTTTGCACTGGTCGTGTTTGGTCGCTTCTGTATCTCCTCAAAGGACATCAACATGTGAATGACTGATTCCTTTGCCTGGTCTCCCTCCATTCCTCCCTCTTCCCCTCGTCAAAAATAGTGAACGTGTATAAATCATGTGCCAGAAAGATAATAGTGTCTCGGCGGATATAAAGGGTGGTTTCGATGTGATGACTGCACACAAGTTTGCCTCCCCAGAAGGTGAAGCGGGCCTTTCGGCCACAGCAAATCTTTCCTTCTTCCTTCACCGATAACGCCGTCCCGCTAAATGCCCAAATGTATGTGCGTCAAGTCGTCAATGTAATGTCGGTAAACCGTAGAGAAAATGTAAAGGTGGTGTTGAGTGTGGTAGAGACTGTGTTACTCGCTTTCGTCCGCATCCTATGCGCGCGATACTCGTGATTCGAAGCTGGCTCGTACGTCCGGGTTCATGACACCCAGCGGGCGCGTATAATCCTGTGCATCCTGCATGGAGATCCGACTTCCGTTCGCTTCTTGATTCGCGAACAGTGCTGAAGGATTCAGCCTTTGGTCGTAAACCATTGGTTTCGACATTCTCCTGCTGTGGCTGCTGCCATCGCTACTGCCAAGCGGGCTGACAGGAGACACGCCTTCTGCAGCACCAGGGCCGAACATCATCGAATGTCGAACGCTGTTCTGGCCCGTCTGGTACATATTGTCGTCATGGTCCCGTTCACCCATGCTAGGGCGTGTGTTGCGTGCGAGGAGACCGGCTTTACTAAGGACGCTCACATTACGACCCAAATTCTTGGTGTTGCCGGTTCCAGATTCTTCGCCATCTTGTCTCCGTTTCCGTCGCCAGAGCAGGAATGCACCCACGCCGATCAATGCCAGTGCAGCGAGTACGCCGATGACAATGCCGGCAATGGCACCACCTGAGAGGCTGTCGTTCCGGTGAAGGTGAAGGTTTTCGGGTTCCTGGTTCGCACCACCCGCAGCTACAGGCGTGGAAGTGACGGTCTGCGTTACTATCGCTCCGGAGATGACCGTCCTGATCACGCTTGTGACTGGCACCACGGCGACTGGAGTTTCGGTGGTGCTTGATGTGGTGGTCGATGATGTTGAAGATCTCGTGGTTGAGCTCTGCAGGAGTACAATGTCAGTAAGTGTCAAATGCTGTGACCCGCTTTACCAAGATTCGATGATGCATGTACGTGGTGGACTGTCGTGCAAGCATGATGAAATGTGTCACTCATACAGTAGTCGGCGTGCGAGTAACGTAGGAGACTGAGACTTCCTGACTCGGCGTCACCGTTATACTAATACTCACAGTGCTCGTCTGGGGTTCTGTCGTTGAAGATGGTGCTGTTGTCGATGACTGTTTTCCCATCTGTCAACATAAATTGTAAAAGCGCGCGCCGAAGGGTTGTCAAGCTGGTTAGCAAGCCTCCAAGGCCAGGCACCAAAAGTCGAGATGATCACGGACGTCACACCATCATGGCAAGACTGATACATGCCATGGTCTCACATCTGACGATAAGGATTCAAGAAACCTGCCAAGCGAGGCTTGGAGCATATTAAGTTGTGTGAGGGTAAGGAATACTAACCTGTTGCGATGATGTTGTGCTGCTTGCGCTGGATGCTCCTGCGGTGCCAGATGGTGCGTTAGGTAGTGGAACGTATCCGTAGAGGCCGCTTCCTTGGTTGCCGCATTTCTCTGCTGGGTAGCCGGGACAATCTTGGTTGCAAGAGCCCACGTCTTCTTGGTCTGCTGGGATATAATTCGAACACCAGCAGGACTGGTATTGGACGACGGCAAATGCGTAGCTGCCTTTACATGTGTCGTAGCAGGCGCCATTGGACTGATATATATTGCTCACTGGATGATAGTTAGTAATGGGAGTCGCAAGTCGCGTGCAAGTCGCGTCGTGGACAGCTCACCAAATGTGGAGTCGTCTGCAGTATTTTGACTTGAACAGTACGTTTGCGACAGATCATCAGCAGCCCTTGTCGCGACGCCTAGCAGAGCCACTCCGAGCCCGAATGCTCTGTATGGAAGCATGTTGTCCAACCTCATCCTCGTGTTGGATATGTTGTCGCGGCGAGGCCGGTGCCGCGAGTTGCCTTTAAGAATATAGGAGATCCGGCTGACGCCTGCTTACAAGACTCTTGAGGAGTTCATGCAGATGGCGTCTTCAAGGTTGTCTGGGTGTTCGGTGGATATCTCCAATGGCTTGGCGTGAAAGGAGGTCGGGGTTGTGGACCTCTACGGCGGTTCGTCGGCGGAGACAGCAGACAACGAGGTTCGAGCTGTTCGCTTGTCGGGGTGGCAGAATTATAGTACAGACGTCGTCCTGAGGCAGGCGGCAGAGAATGCTTGACCAGCAAGTCGGAAACAGATAGCAAGTAATTACCAGTGCACGCAGCGCTCCTGAAGGCGAAGCAGACGTGACTTGGGCGGCCGGTCCCTTGGTCGAAGATTGCGCAGTCGATCAAAGGGAAGAAGGCGTCGAGGCCAGCGAGCGTGAAGGGGAAATCTAATGGGGGTGGTGGTGAACGAGTGTGAGGGTCGCGGTCGGGGTCGAGGTAGGCGTGGTGTGGGAGTAGCGACCGGATGCCTTTGGAAGAGATTGCTCCAAGTGGAGAGGATTCCAAGTGCAGCGAGGAGGAAGAGTTCAGCACAGGCCAAAGCGCGAAACTATGATCGGCAAGCGTGCAGTTTAGCAGTCCAATCCAACGAATCGTAAGCGCGGGAAGACGGCTGCGAGATCGAGCGAGAGGTACGAGGAAAACGGTACCTCTGCAGCGCTGCTTGGGAGTTTCGTCTGCTACGCCTGCACGCAATCCGCCGAGCAGCAATCCGACCTCTCGTAGCAGTGCGAGTAGTAAGTGATTTCAGACACTATGCTGTTGCAAGAAGCACCTCCGCACGCCTCGCGGAGCACGCAGCGTATTAACCTTTTGCTTGGTCGGACGCCCGTTGGGTTCGAATATCCTGGCACCTTTCTGCACAATCCCTGGTCGCACTCACGAGAGTGGAGTGAACGTCATGGATCGCGTTCGCGGCAATTATTCGTGATTGTCTGCACTCGTGGCCCGCTCGTGCTTTCTGCCTCAACAACAACAACAACAGGCCTGCTATCTGCTGCTATCGGTATCTGCCTCTGTCCAGGCTGTAGAACATGCAGCAGTTGATCCGCCGAGGTTTCCTGCCTGTCCAGTACACCGACTAGTGGCTTGGTTGCAGCTGTGAGCTTCCTTTGAGGACGCCTCTTCCACCAGAGACCTGCCCAGACACAGCTATCGTCCAAGTCGTACGAGCAGGCCGCGTATTGTCATCAGTACGGCGAAGCCCCAAATCCAAGCTATTTTGTGCGCCTCCAAATGGCCCTGCAGGAAGCTGACCTCCGTCGCCAGATCTGAACGCAGTGCCTGCAGCAGAGAGCTCTCGAAACCGTTAGCGGGATGTCCTGATGGTGGTGTGCGAGCTCGAAAGGTGCATTGCTAGGAGCTCGTATTGCGCGATGTATATCGGGAGACCAGGATGTACTTTTTGATGCCAATGCCCGCACGGCGACAACAATACACACAGAATGGACGACGACGACGCTGCAGGTGTCAGTGCCTAATTCTCCGCGAGCCGTTCGCAGCGAATTCATAAGGCGTATACGCTCTGAAACGCAAGAATGTACACTAGCACCCAGCCAGCAACTCGAGTCCAAGACATGCCACCCATGCGATTCTCGGGAGCTCGCCGACGCACATCGAACACGAGAACAAAAATGAATCAACTGCTGATGCACGCGCAGGATCGTTGATTACTCTGGAGCTTGTCATGAGTGTTTCCATACACCTGATGCCACCGCAGCGGCATGCTGCATGAGATACGGCCATGGAATCTGCTTGTTTGCGACTGCGGCCACTGCGATGCTTGGAAATGCTGATTGACCACCACATAGAAAAAAAGTCCGACCATACTTCTTCACATGATGAGCTCCTTCCGAAACAGTTCGGAGAGCGAAGTCTCACCGACCTTGCTGGTCAAGACTGCCACCATCAATGTTACCACCAGTCTGGCTGGGCGCAAAGTAACACTGCTTAGACGAGAAGCTCTACTGCACGTCTAAAAGTATAGCTCTATCCAGCTTGCCACGCTCTATACAGCTCCGTCTCAAGTTTGCCACCCACAATACAGCTCCATCCTAGTACATCTGGTCTTCTGGTCTTAGCGCAATCGCAGCGCATGGGGACCCGACATTGTACAGTTGTGTTTCAGCTGGACGCCTCTGATCACTTCCTGCTTTTGAAGTGCATATCTTTCCAAGCAACCAAGCCGGGAAAATCAGATATGCCAATGGCAGCCCTACCTCTTCTTCGAAAGGAAGGTCATCTGGCCAGTCGGCAAGAAGCGGCAGGACAATGCTCTGCATGATTCCGAATGCCCGAGCACACTTGAAAGCCGCGTACTACATGCATGAATGGCTTTGCGCAAAGTGTTCAGACCTATTCAATCACAACGCGAGGTCAGTAAGAATTTTTCAAAGGAAGTCACGAGTAGGATCCAACCTGAAACACATTGAGCTGCATACTCCACCTCGCGGAGGAAGCTCCAGTGTGAACAGCACTGCAGCAGGTCTCACAGCTGCATATGTTACACCTGAAGAAAACACGTGGCCAGCGAACACTCAGCATCTGCAGTGTGTGCGCGCAAGCAAGATTTGTGGATCTTACACTTTCGCTCCGACTTCAGTTGTGAGACAACCATCGCATTTTCATCCCCACGTCGTGCTTTAGACCAAGAAAAATCGTTCTCTGCGACCACATTCGCCGGACCAACAGTTCTCGGCCATATGTTGATCTAGAACTAAAAGGCTGACGCAGCATGATCTGAGGTTGAAGAAGCAGGAAATCTCGCAACTAAGCAATTCTACATCAGAAACCTTTCTCACCATGCGTTGGCGCCAGTGGTCTGGACAGAACATGCAGAGCGGGACCACCACATAGACTGCCAAGTTTCGCATCTCGTCGCAGATCACCAGGGTGACAACACGATCGATTGCAGCCCTGCTACACGAAATCGTGGATGTGCACAGATATGCTAGCCGCTCTACCCCAAGTTCAGAGGACTCACGTGTTCTTGAAGAAGACGGTTCACTGTGGGAGGTACTGAAACGCTGCACTTCTTACTCGCACATCAGCGGCCAGACCTTGAGAACACTTCATCAACGTGGAGTCCGGACGACATGTTATGAAGATCGCGTCTGGTCAAAGCTCGTACTTCTTCCAACTTCCAGGCAGCCTATTTGGCTACAAGCCGTTGCTTAGAAACACAGCCTGACTCGAGTCGACCCGTCCCGTTTGACAATAAAACGGCATGGCATAGCGAATGACGACGATGGCTTTGCTACTGATTCATCTGGAAACAAGGAAGACCGACCTCATCATTGCGAACATTAGGTTGAACAAGGATGTGTTCGACCTCAGTCTCAATCAATTCAATAGATAATAAAAGCGGGTATCTTTCCAATGCTATTCAACGCAACTCATCCCCAACGCCTCGCAATAACTTTCACTTTCTACAACGTGACCGCCCTAAGCCGACCACCAAGCACACATCTCCCACTACACCTAAACCGTATCTAGTCGTAAGGATCATGCGTTCGATATGTAGGCGGACGACCGACACTACCCAAATCACCATCTTGTTGTTGTGCACCAGCCCAATGATTCCAATTTTGCGCTTGTCCCGGCGCCATGCCAGGATGGTAACCAGTATCTTCATTCTCGAAGGGTTTCGCATCCGCTACAGGACGCGGAGGTTGAGGTGGAGGAGCGCCGAACATATGACTGTCATCCCCTGATGCATATTCGTCGTTGCGATATGGTGTAGTCCCCACGACTTGAGAGTTTCGTAGAAGGCCGGCTCTATCGTCGTCGTAAGTATCTGCTCGTCCACGTCTCGGGTCTTGTAATTCTGTAGCGACCTCTCCGGTCCCAGCATATGTTGGACCCATGTAAGCCGTTTCATCATGTCCTCTGGTTTTCGCGGGTTGGTAGCTGACGTCTTGCTGTCGAGTTCTGAAGCCCACGAACATCCATCTTCCACCTCTTGCGATAGCTTTGATGATATCCCAAGGGTTGAATGCGTCCATGATTGCTTTGATGCCCATTGGTCCACCTTTGTAGCCGCTGCGGTCTGCGATGTCGGCTGCCATGGGGTCGAGGTGTTTGACGTTGTATGGTTTCCAAGGGTATGCGAAGATGTGGAGGACGGAGAAGAAAGCCATCTCGATGCAAAGTAGCACCGATGGAATTCCGATCTTGATGTCTTGGTATGCCAGATGTTTCGTGGGCTGAAGAGGTCCTTTGTCGGAGGAGAGGAAGGAGATGACGATTGTTTGCCAGAATGAGAAGAAGATAACCAACTTGATGGACAAGACCTTTAGGAAGGGTTTGTGTTCTGCCAAGTCCGTTTTCAGCTGGATGTAGAACTGAATGACCATGAACATGGCGACTGTGACCGATAGAGACTCAAAGACCAGCACCCAGATATGTCCAAAAGCCGGGCTCAGAGATGCCTCGCAGTATCGTCCGAAAGCTTCCGTGATGACTGAGACGATTGTGAACAGGACTCGAATGACACAGTACTGAAAAATGCCAGCCCAGATGACATTGAACCAAGTCAATCCACTCCTCGGTTTCCTCAACGGCCCTTTATTCTGTCCTCCCGTACATTTCTGCAGCCCAAACACACTCCAGAACCAGTTCACCGGCTGGACACTCCGGAAGTACTCTTTCTGCTCATGCAAGTTGGGAGCAATATAGTCACACAGCAAAGCAAAGAAGCTGCTAATCGCGAAAGCTTCATAGCAGTCTCGTAATACCTCAAAGTATATTGCTTTCCTGTAAAAGACGTAGCTCAAGAAGCTGACCACAGCGTAGACAGGTATCATGAACAATATTCGTATTATCTGCTTTTGCTGGTTCGGTCTCTGATAGTGGATCGCGTGTTGGAATATCAGCCATAGTGATACAAACACGGCTATTAGGCCGAATAATGCGCAGAGGATGAGGCCGAGATGGTGGAATGTCAATTTGCCCAAGACGGGCTCTTCAACGATGTGCGCATCTTCGAGGGTTGTATTACAAGAGACCATGCTGGTGGAGGTATCGCGTTCGGCGACGCTAGCAGCGTTTCGGTATTTGGTGTCGCGTTTTGCGTAGGGATAGTATTAATATCTCGTTACTCGTCGCGCAGTAGTATCGTCAAGCATACGGCGATCGTGCCAGCGTCGCCTCGTGAATGTATCGCAATGTCTCGCTCGTCCGGTGCTCAAGCCAAATCTCGCGGTCGGCAAGCACTTCTCAGCGCAAAGGCTTGCGCAATGCTTGGTAGCTGTATCTTGTATCTGTCGATTGCAGCTCTTCTATGGTGGCGCATGCGCTCACTGCCGGTTCCAATTTGGTCGCAGTCCGCAGGATGCTGACACTTCACAGCTCAGCCTCCCAACTTTCGACTTTCGAGCTTGCTCTTCTCCAGACTTTCCAACGGTCAAGATGTCATCCAAGCCTTTGCCGTGATTCTTGGACAATGCTTGGCCGGCAACCAGGTTGTAATGTGGCAATAGTGATAATTGATGCAAGAAGTTTGGGTTCGCCAACAGACAGAAATTGCGCAAGCCGATCAACACGAAATCTGCATGCACTTCAACAGGAGGCTGTGCAGCTCGCTGCTTCACTCATCCCCGCCAAGCGCGAATCGTGTTCCTGAGATGCTAGCGTCTGCACGCTGCAGGCCTTCGTCAGTGGCGGCAATATCACGTGAACATATTTCGATCGACAGGAACCTCGGAATGTGACATTGAGCATTGTGGTAGGCTAGTTGGGTTTGAAACTTGAATTGTCGTGGTATCTTCGTGAGTACTTGCTCTCCATATTTAAATACAAAACAGAACGCCGATCAAATCACACCTTGAAGAAGCACATAATTCAAAAGAGTCTTTCATGCACGAGCCTCAGCCTGAGGAATGCCAAAAGCTGGAGCAACACCGACGCGCTCCTTGGCCAAAAGGTCAACCAGAAGGGGACTTGGTCGGGTGTCCTTGCCACCCTTGAGAACATCATTCTGAGCCTTGTACTGCTGAACGCTGTCGAGGTAAGCATCGAACAAGTAGCTGCTGTCCAATGGGCCGCCCTTGGCCTCAGGGTGGAATTGTGTGCTGAAGATGGGCCTGGTCTTGTGGATCATTCCCTCGTTGGAGCCATCGTTCAAGTTGGTAAAGTATTCCTTGAATTCGCTTGGCAGCGAAGCTGGGTCGACTGCGTATCCGTGGTTCTGAGATGTGATGTGGCATTTGCCAGTGTTCAAGTCCAAGGCTGGAATGTTGTGAGCACGGTTGCCGTACTTCATCTTCGTGGTTCGGGCACCGGCCGCGATTGCGAGGAGCTGGTGACCAAGGCAAATACCCATGATGGGGATCTGACTGGTGTTCATCAACTTGCGAAGGTTATCACTGGTGGCTCGGCAGTGAGTTGGGTCACCTGGACCGTTCGAGATGAACACTCCGTCAAAGTGGTGAGCGGTCTTGTGAATTGGGTAGTCCCACGGCAAGCAAGTAACGCTGGCGCCACGTCCGACGATAGATCGAATGATGTTCTCCTTGACACCGCAGTCAATCAGAGCAACATGGGCGTTTCCGTTAGGTGATGGCACGTGGAATGGGGCCTTGGTTGAGACCTTGGCGACCAGGTTAATGGCGGCTGGGTCTTCATATGCCTCATCCTCGTCTGCATCGTACTCCTCTCCGACAGTGATCTTGCCAAGGGAGGAACCTTGCTCTCGCAAATAGGTCACAATGGCGCGTGTATCCACGCCGGAGATGGCAGCAACGCCCTCACGAGCGCACCACTCAGCCAAGCTCTCGACAGCAGTCCAGTGGGAGTATTGCAGTGCAGCATCGGCCACTACAATAGCAGACGCCTGGATGTTTGGGCTTTCAAAGTACTTGAGCAGTCCATACTCGTCACGAGTGGCAGATGGCACACCGTAGTTGCCAATAAGTGGTTGTGTGAAGACCAAAATCTGACCTCGGTAGGACGGATCGGTCATAGATTCTGGGTATCCCACAAGGGAGGTGGTGAAGACTGCCTCTCCACTGACATTTGTCTTGGCTCCGAAACTCTTTCCGTGGAAAATTGGTCCTCCTCGGATCGTGAAAGTTGCTCGCTCGAAGGAGGGCTTGGTGGAGCGTGATGAGACGCGTGGGGCAGCAGCTCGTGGTGTGCCTGGGCCTGGTGCCACTGTGGCATTGAATCTGACATTTCGGACAGATGTGAAGGCGTTGGTAAGTCCAGTCTTGCCCTGGACAGGCTTGAAGGTCCTCAAGATAGCAGTAGCCATGGTCGTGTGATCAGTTTTCGGTGTTGGGCGGGTCTTCTTAGTTCACGTTGGCCTTCCACAGGTGGTCACTGATGTAGTCTGCTTCCCATTAGCACTCTATACGTGTTGTACTTATTTTGACGTGCGTGGTAGGGCGCATTGGGCCATTGGCGGTCGTTCGGATGTGTCATATCGTACCTTGGCTGGTGAATGTGGTTGGAGCGAACACCATAGAGGCGATTCAGCAGAAGTTGTTCAATTCGAATGTGCTCTGGAAGGTGAACATTCAGATGCAGGAGTTGTGACTTCCGATGGCGTCTACTTCAGTGTGCGTTGTGGAGTAGGTGAAAGCGGTGGAGAGGGAGCAGAGAGAGAAAATGACATGGAAGTAGCGTGCGGGAGAGCTGCCATTGGTCGATTGGCCCCGACAAAGCCAAAACGTGCTGCAGAAGAATTTGCTATCAGATTACCCGACCGATGACTCTATTCTCTTGATAACGATTCTACACCAGCGCGATCGGCCACAAAATAGGAGCCGCTTAGCCATTGGGCATTGTGCCTCTGCCGTTGTTACTGAAGGCTGCAATGAGAATGTCCATTGCTGGTGGCAGTGACCAGATTTTCCACTGGCAAAGATCACGCAAACATCCTGTACGCGGATGTCATTCCGCTGCGAGGGAGCTGCCTGGTTCTCTAGGGGCTTCTGACTTTTGCTTCACAGTTCAGCATCGCGAGGACTTGTCGTTCCAGAGGACTGGCGTGGCCTGTACGGCGTGTCGAACCAACAAAGCGATGCAGGAACGGCGAGCAATTTCAGAAGCTCTGCGGAGCGGTGTAGTCTGATCTATGTTCTGGACAAGTGACGCTCACGAATTGACATGCAATTGTGCCTCAACTGACATATACAGAAACGGATCGCCGAGAGCCTCCCATTTTGTATACCCAGATCCATGCTCGGACAAGCCCACGCGTATCGGCGTGCTCCTCTTGGCTCAACGAGATGCCGCTGGTGTGCTTTGATGATGGCGGATCAGAGAATTCAGAACACACCTCGTCGAGCTCTGACAAAAAGCACGATCTGACGACACGCACTCCGGAACGCAAACTAGGAATGCTCAGGAGAGTCTTCAGCCGGCAGAACAGCTATCTCGCAGCGCTCAAAGATGCCCAACCTGGAGACGGCATTGGATTTCCTCATGCTTACGATGGCGAACGGCCGTACGTGGATTACGAATTCCTGAAAACCTGCAAGGCTTTGAGGCGGTCCTCCGGAGCATATAGGTTCAACGACAGAATAGTCATCAAGGTCGGCGATGCCTCTCGAATGTCAGAAGCTGCCGCAATGCGACTTTTGTCAGAGAAGACAACAATTCCTATTCCAACAGTGCACGATGCTTACATCCAAGAGGATGGCTGTGGCGTGATCATTATGGAGTATGTGGAAGGCGTGACGCTCGACAAAGCCTGGCCAACCTATGACCTGGCCCAAAAACAATCAGTCGTGCATCAGCTCAAACGTTATTTGAATGAACTTCGACAGATTCAAAGCTCGGTCATAAGTTCAGTGGATGGTGAGCCATGCTGCGACCAATTCTTCTCCTGGGACATGCGAGAGTATGGCCCATATGGCACCGAGATGCAATTCCACGAAGGCCTCGTCCAAGCACTCCAAGAAAGAGCTGATCACTCCTGGTCGCGAATGGTCGCGCGCTTTCTGCGATCAATGAGTGGCCATGAAACTGTTCTTACCCACAACGACCTCACTCCGAGTAATATACTGGTCCATGATGGCGCAGTCGTGGCAATTCTTGACTGGGAACTGGCTGGGTTTTATCCTGACTATTGGGAGTATGTCAAGGCATATCTGTTCGCGGATTGGCAATCTGTATGGGTGGCGGACAGCATACCAGATAAGATTCTTCAGCCGAAGCGTACCGAATTGGCCTTTTTGTTGCATGCTAGGGACATCATGTGGCCTTAAGCACAGCCAGCATGGCGTGGCAGCGCAAGCTGCTCGAACATTGGCCTCGCTGCCAAAGCCCATGTTCCGACGAAGGCGCTCGCTATAGGCAGCAAACGGCTCCAAGTCAGAAACACGTAGCAGCCGCGTTCTGACCACTGCATTGCATTCTGTATTGCTTGGCGCTTTGAGTGAGCGGCCCAGAGATGATTCCAATTGCGAGATGTGATGAAGCTTGTTCGTCGACTTCGACGGATTTGAAGCCCGTTCGAGCAGGTCATATCCATAACTCTTGCGAACGGCTTGTACTCGTGTTCACAAGACTTCATCCTACTCTCGATGAGCTCCTGATGAATGCATTCACTCACTCATTCGTGTTGCTTTTTTACATCATTGAATGATGCTCTGCTGCTTGGCCAGTCGTAATCGCATTGATCTGGAATTGGCGTTCGATTTCATTGGCGTTGTGAATCAGCCTCAGAAGCCGCTCTCGCGTGCACGACTTCTACAAAGTGAGGCGGATTGAAGGCTCACTGCAGGACTACAAATCTCAACATAGTTCAACTTCAACTTCTTGACAATCGCCAACCAACGCCATACACCATGGCTGCCGTTAGAACCGACAACGTGGAGACTACCACCACAGAAAAGCCACCGACCACCTTCCTTTCTTTGCCAGCTGAGTTGCGCAACTACGTCTACGACCTCAGCGGCTGTCTCCGGATCGTTCGCTGCTACCATGCCAGCTGCAAACGAGCGACTACGCGCGACATCTCAGAGAAGTACTTTATCAAGTGCTATGGTCCACAATATGGACGGCCTCCAAAGAGAGTGAGATGCTTAGCCACGAGCAGTCCTTGGACGTAAGTTGGACGTGAACCGCAGCCGAAGTTGTGGCACTGACATTGCTTAGCCTCATTCCAGTAGACATCAGAGGCACCGGGCGACAGATGATCTACTACGACTCTCCCAAGGACACCGGCACGCTCAGACGGTCTGCTCCAGCAGCGAAGCAGCCCGCTTTGACTAGAGTCTCCCGCACCATCAGACAAGAGACTCTTCCGATGTTCTACGGCCAGAACCGCTTCGTGATCTGGACATATCAGGCGGGTAATGCCAAAGCGATTTGTAAAGACTTTCTGAAGACAATCGGTCTCTCCAACGCAGGTTTACTACGGAACCTGGTCGTTTCTGTCAAGTCGATTGATGAGAAGGTCTCTGGTGGTTCTTCTGCATATAGCTATCACAAGGCGGACGGAC
Source organism: Pseudocercospora pini-densiflorae CBS 125139 (assembly GCA_000504365.2). Taxonomy (NCBI): domain Eukaryota; kingdom Fungi; phylum Ascomycota; class Dothideomycetes; order Mycosphaerellales; family Mycosphaerellaceae; genus Pseudocercospora; species Pseudocercospora pini-densiflorae. The sequence goes on along the minus strand of KZ107280.1, from coordinate 50,922 downwards.
TCAAGCAACTCCAGAACTTTACCACCGAGATCAGAGAGTCTGCGAGCAGCTTGGGAGTCAAGGAGGGCGTGCTGTTCTACATGGAGAAGAGCGAACTGGAGAAGCGTACGGGCCGCAAGATCTGATGAATGGTGTAGAGAACGGCAGCAAGTGTCACAGAAGCCGAATCCCAAGGACTACAGATGGCATTTCTCGAACTTCAGCTTGCTGAAAGGTCATGTTCGAACGAGAAGCGTAGCATTGACCTCATCCCGAGCAGCAGGAAAGCGATCAAGAGGAAAGCATAATCTCTGCAATTCATTTACGACATTTCTCTATCATGATCACTCCTTCAAAATCTCCCCCAGATCAATAGGCGGCAACCCCAAAATCTGCAACGCCTTCGTCAAATTCCCATCCGTAATATTCAGCGCCCTAATAGCAGCCAACCAAGGCGCGCCCAAATTCACAATCTCCTGCGTCAAAACCGGCCAAGGAGACACCGCATTCGTGATATTCGCCGTCTTATTAACCTGTCCCTTTTCACTCGAGAAAAGCGCTGCCCCAATACTCTGCACCCATTTCCAAGGCTGATCTAAATTATCCTTCTCCCCAGCATCCCAATATTCCCAACCCGTCACGCAACCGAAATCGGGGTAATTTGCTTTGAGGGTAGCGATGTTGGTTTTATAGACATCGAGGCCGTACCAGCCGCTTCCGCCATCGTTGGGGTTGTCGAGGACGCCGAGAACGACTCGGGATGGGGAGTAGCCGTTGTTGATTATTGCATTGTAGCCTGTGGGATTGCTGGCGTCGCCCCAGCCATTGTAGAATTGTGCGTTGAACCAGTTTACGAGTTTGCCATTGGGTTTGGAGGAGGATGTTGCTTGGGAGTCTAGGGTTTTGTAGGAGAAGCCGCCGAGACCGTAGCCGTTTGGTTGGAGTTCTGAGGCTACTGGGGCCATTGTGAGGATGAAGTCTGAGCCGAAGTCGGAATTGAGACGTTGGAGTAGGGCGAGAGGACAAGTGTAGGCTACTCGTTCTTCGATATCGAGGTCTAGGCCGTCGACTTTGTGGTATTTGAGAGTATCGCGGAGGGGAATGTAGTAGTCTTCGTTCTGCACAGCGTTAGCAACCGCCTCGGAAACATCATGATCGAGTTTTGCCTTACAATTACAGCGCCATCTTCTCCACTGCAGAGTCGAGGATAGCTGCCAGGAGCTGCACCGCCCTATTTAAAGAGCCATTAACCAGTGCTGCGATGCCTTTGTGACAAGGGCATTCCTCACCATCATCATCATGACCTTGACTCCTGCCTTTTGCAGTTGTGCTGCTTCGGACCAGACTGTATCCCATATCGTGTCGTTCGGGTTATTGTCGTTCAAAGTGATATCGCCTGGGTTCGAGTTGATATGTACAGCAGCCAAGTAAATGTGCGTTACTTGGGTATTTTGTTGCACAAGAGGTAAAAGAGAAAGTTGCCCTCCAGATGTAGTCTTGAATGTCTGAACATACATCACGTTTCGAGGAGTAGAATATGCATCGCGCTTCTCAAAAAATGATAACTCTGTTGGTAATGCAGATGCAAAGGCTAGCAGGCCCAGCCATGCTGTCAGGAAGCCAAACATCTTTCAGAAGGAGATTGAACGTGCAAAAAGGCAGCAAGAGACAGCAGAAATCGCATCCTACCTCTTCCAGCGGCTATACTGATATTCTTAAACATCCTGAAGGACGGCGTGTGGCCGGAATAGGCTGCTCGAAGGCTACCGGAAGGTTCACGAGCTGTCAACACGAGGTCGTTGATCTTCCATCGTGCAGTATTTGGCTGCAGATCTGTAGAGTGTCCAAGACGGAACAGGAAGCTGAGGGGTCTGGTGATATTGATTGGTGGTGGAAGGCGAGAGGTTATGCCGATCCTTTACGGCTTTAAGATAGCAGACCAGAGGTGGGAAGGAGGTGGGAAGACATGCGGTATCGCCTCGGGGAATTCATATGCTTGATGGTACCGTAGCATTTTACGGTACGGGAGCGCGAGCTGCAGTGTTTGCATATTGACCTGCAATATTGCGATATGGTCGTGATGTGGCTGTTGTGTAGTCGGAGGCCAAGGAGCAGGACAAGATTCCTGGTCGTGGTTGACATGTCCCTGAAATGCCGGAGACGGAGGTACCCGTCTATTGATAGAATATTGACCACGTTTAAGGAGAGATCCTTTCATGTGCACGCGATAAGTATATCTGTTTCTACCAATTTTTGATCTTGAAGTGCTCACTGCTTGCGATCGATCCGAGTGAGACCGAAAGATGATACGATAAGACCTTGACGCCCAAACTCCTCCGCTCAAGCCCATCTACCCCGATCGATCCACCGCCCGCGCTACAATATAGCAAATACGAACAATACCGCCGCCATGAGTAAAATGTGGGAAGTCGACCCGGAGACCCGGAGCAAGCTGCAAGAGATAGCCAAGACGAATGAGAACAACAGATGTGTAGACTGCGGCGCTCCAAGTCCGCAATGGGTCAGTGCAAGATCGCCGGCAATGGCAATATAGCGGCGAAGGGAATGCGATAACAGTATCCATACTGACTGAATAATGGCAGGCTTCGCCCAAGTTCGGAATTTTCTTCTGCCTCGCATGTTCAGGCATACATCGATCGCTCGGAGTGCACATCTCGTTTGTGCGATCCGTGACCATGGACGCTTTCAAGACAGGAGAAGTCAAGAGGATGGAGTTTGGTGGTAACAAGCCATGGAAGGAGTTCTTCAACAATCACAGCAGTAATACCTTGATTGGACAGGAATTCGACAGCTGCACAATTTCAGAAAGATACGACAGTGAAGCGGGCGAGGAGTGGAAGGAGAGATTGACAGCAAAGGTTGAGGGGACAGAGTATGTGCCGGGCTCTTCGAAGCCGAAGCCAGCACCCAAGAAGGCCACGGTAGAGAGCATATCAAATACACCTGCAGGGTCAGGAAGGAATACTCCTCTTGCTGGCGCGAGAGCAACTCCGCAGCGAGCAGCGTCACCCTCACAGAAAGCACGTAACGAGGCTTATTTCGCGAAGATGGGCCAGGAGAACGCCAATCGACCCGAAGGTCTCGCACCTTCCCAGGGTGGTAAGTACGCCGGATTTGGATCATCACCCATGCCCACAAACAACAGTGGCTCCGGCGTCCCGACCGCAAACGAGTTTCAGGAGAACCCCATGGCAGCACTTACGAAGGGATTTGGCTGGCTATCAAGCACAGTCTCGAAACAGGCAGCCACGGTGAACAAGACGTATCTACAGCCCGGAATGAAGAACTTTGCAGAAAGCGATTGGGGTGCGCAGGTACGAACCGCAGGCATGAACTTGGGCAACACGGTGCAGCAAGGCACGAGAGGTCTTGGCGAGCAGTTCAATAAGTTTGTGGACCCGGAACATCAGCCTGGAAAGGCAGCTCCAGCAAAGCAGGACTTCTGGGACAGCTTTGGGCAGGCACCAGCAGGACCTCCGAAAGAGAAGAAAGACTTCTGGGATGACTTTTCTGCTGCTGGTGAGTCAGCACAGCAGCAGAAAGCCAAGCCATCGACATTGGGGACAAACGCTATGAAGACTTCAGGAGGCGCTGGAGGTGCAGGCGGCGCAAAGAAGAAAGACGAAGATGGATGGGGCGAGTGGTAGTCTGGACATCAGCGTGGAGTTTGGAGTTGCTCTGCAGCGGTCTGGCATGACTTGGTGGCCATTTGAGCGTCTTTCTACCCGCGAAATGATCTAGCAAATCACAAGAAATTCGAAGCACTTTCCAGGGATCAATGCGAAAACGAAAATTAGGAACGCAAAGCGCAAGCGTGGAGAGCTATCTCATGTGCCATAAAAGTCAGGCATTGCTGGTAGCCTGGGAGGTCGCGCCGCTATGCAAATGCACCATCTTGGCCCGACCTTTGTCAAGTTATGCTTCTGCAACATCCGCCACCACCAAGTCAGTCTCCTTTCTCCGAGCGAGCAACCTCTGTAGCAATGGGAGGCCAAGTCCAGTCCACAAAGTCAAAGCAATGACAAAAGCAAGTGCAGATCCCCAACCATGAGTCTTGGAGAAATGAGGCGCTTCGGAGCTGGGGAATTGCAGCTGCTGAAATGGTATGACCACAGCTTGGCCGACAGAAACCATGAACGCAAGGACGAAAGCTCGCTTCTGCTGGTCTCCTCCGCAAGCCTCGTTAACCCAGCCTGCGAGGATAGGCGTGTAGCATCCATATACTCCACAAAGAATGAAAACAGCCATTCGAAAGGGATGGCCCACGTCCCACACCGTAAGGACAGCATACGTGAAAATCAGCACGCATCCTACTGCGAAGCATACAGGTCCACGGCGTCCAATTTTGTCGATTATGAATCCTGTCGATACCATGACGAACCAGTTGACAGCGCTGATGGCGGTCGGAATGCTGTTGATCTGCTCCACACTGTACTGCTTGGTCGCCTTCAAGTACAGTGTAAAGTATTGCATCACGTACGAGCCCGCAGTCAAAGTCCAGAGCGAGTATCCAAGAGTGAAAGCATAGACTTGCCAGGATCCGAAGATACGATAGAAGACAGACAAGTCCCATTTCCCAACCGGCTTCCGACCCTCCTCCTCGATTCTCGCACGAGCACGTTCGCGTTCCCAAGCATTGAGGTAGAACGCCCTCGTCGTATGCGGCGTGTCCGGAAAGCAGATGAATCCATAAACAATGACCGGAATCGCAATCACAAAGTCGAATATAAACAACCACCTCCAAGCCGACATCCCACCTTTCCCTCCCATCCCAGCATACAGAGCCGCCTGCAAATACCCAGAAAACATCTGCCCCAAAACTCCAGACATCACAAACAACCCACTCCGTCTCCCAAGCTCACTCTTCCTATACCATGCCCCAATGACATACATAATCCCCGGCCAAGCCGCACTCTCAAAAAGCCCAATAAAAAACCTAAGCACATAAAACTGACTTGCAGTATTACACCTAAACAACCCCAGCACAAACAAACTCCAAACCGTCAGACATCCTGGTAACCAATAACTATGTCTGATCACAGTGATCGCAAGGTTGGAGAATGCTCCTCCTACGATTGTTCCGATGTTGAAGTATGTGTTCATCCAGGATAACTCGTTTCCAGGACCGAAGCCTAACTCTTCGGACATTCCTGAGGCGTAGGCATTCGTTATGTTGTTGCCGTCGAGTTGTTTTATAAAGAACGTTAGGCAGGAGAATGTTAGGAGGAAGAAATCGAGTTTGAAAATTAGTTTCTTTTCCGGGAGGGAGGTGTTGGGTTCGTGCCAGTGGAACCAGCCTGATGTTTTTGGGGGGTCTGATTGAGGTGAGGTGGATTTGACACTGATTTCGTCGGGTTCTTGGGTCGTTGCCGTCACTTGGACGATCTCTTTGTCGTTGGCCATGGTTGAAATGCTGTTCGTCATGTCAGCGTCGAGGCATGGGAGATTTCAGTAAAGAAGATTTCGATATCTTAATCGGGCAACACGTTCAGTTTGGAATAGGATGTGAAGTCTCTGGATAACGTGGTCTACTGGGTTGAGCACGACATGATCCACTTTGGTGCTGGCCGTGCAATGAGATCGTCGGAAACGCGGTTTAGCCGATCCATGCCGTGAAGCGATGGGCTATCAAAGACCAGATAGGGCAATATGGGTCGATACATCGATATGCGATCTCTGCTGCTGCCAGGCACTGGATCAGAATAGCAGAAGATTCTGACATGCAGCAGGTCGTTCGCTATTGAGAATTTGACAGTGCCAAGACAGACGAAGCTGGAGACCAGGTTGTGTTTTCTCAAGCAGACCAATTCGCTTAGCAGACCAAAGGATCCTCGATCAACAAGAACTTTCCTTGACAGCAATGGTCGAATTCGTCGACATAAATGGTGCTCGCTTGGCGTACCGTATCGCTGGTCCGAGCAATGCACCTCTGATGATCACCCTTCATGGCGGCCGCGGTCAAGGTATCAACAAGTCAAGTCATCGAATGTCGTTCACCACGGCTTATTACATGCGTTGACCAGGTACCCATAATTCCGACTTCAGCGTCTACAGCAAACTAGGCGACAAGATCCGGGTCGTCTCATTCGACTATAGAGGTCATGGTCAAAGCTCTCGAACCAAGCCATACACCTTTGAGCAGCTGGTTGATGACATCGAAGCTGTGAGACAGCACTTCGTCACGACGTCGGACGAGCAGGTAATCATCTGCGGAGGGAGCTTTGGTGGGTTCCTTGCTCTTCAGTACGCGATCAAGTATGCTTCGCATGTAAGTCATCTCATCTTGAGAGGAACTGCAGCAAGTCATCATCGTAAGTCCTTGGAGATGCCAGTCGGAAGATAGCTGGTTGATGGCTCACTCGATAGATGAGCAAGGTGCCATTGAGACTCTTCGGAAGCGATTGCACCTCGTACCAAGCTTTTCGGAGAAAATGCTGAAAGAGAAGATCTTCAGCACCGGACTTGAGAGCGATTTTGAGTTTCGACTTGTCAGCTTTGCGATGGCGCCATTGTATAAAGATATCTTCGATCCAGATGCGGCGTTGGAGAATGCTCTCGCTGGGGTGTACAACGCTGAAGCACATAGTGAGTTCAGCTGGTGTGGTGTGGTGTGAAGTCTGATGGCTTTGCTGATGCTGGCGGTAGATTATCTGTACTCGGAACAGGAGAAGTACTTCGATTATACCGATGACCTGCATAAAATCTCGGCCAAGACTCTGGTTGTGGTTGGAAGGAATGATTGGATCTGTCCTCCAGGTAGTCGAGATCTGTTGTCTTCGAGAACGCTTCGCTGATATGTTTACCAGAGAACTCAAAGTTACTAGCTGCGAGGATACCAAATGCTGAGCTCTTGGTCGTTGAAGATGCCAATCATGGAGTTCATCTTGATAGACCTGAGCTCGTTCTCGCGAAGATTAGAGAGCACTTGGGCTTGTAGCCAGGACAGTGCATGCGCTTCTTGCGGCTGACCAGAGGGTACCGGCCGTGATTAAGAGGGAAGCGACCAGAATGGCCGTGATTGGAGATTATGCTGATAGGTGGCTTTCACGCTGCTAGCTTCCCTCACGATACCTGAGCACATGTGTGCACATCACAATGTCTCGCCACATGGACACTGGAGTCGATGAAGACATCGGATGAGTACTTGGGCAAGGTGTAGAGCTTGGTCTCGCGTGCTAGACTCTGCCGGAGACTCCTCGGAAGGTCAGATATGTCTTGGCAGCCCACAAGCCGGCCCGAATTGCAGTGGACATTGATATAGCAAAGATTTCTGTATCTCAACATCAATTAGTAAACGCTGATTAAAGTGACCCGGCGAACACTAGTAACGTGAAAGTAGGGTCTAGTTTTCTAAGATATATTAGCGTTCTATATATATATCTTATATTCTTATCTCTACTCGAGTCCTTAGGCTAGTATAATCCTTACGCCTTATCTTTCTTTCCTTTACCCTTGCCCTTATCCTTAGACTTCGTCGACTTAGATTATATAGTAGCTATAGTACTCTCGGGCTCGTTAGACTTATTACTCTTATCCTTAATAGTAGATAGATAGGTCTTTTAGTATACTAGCTATATATTAGCTAGGAATTAGCTTAAACGGAGCTTATCTACCTCTTATATCCGTAGTTATAGGTTACTTACTATATCTAAGCTAGGGTAGTAAGATAGACTACTTTCGTAAACTCTAGACCTAGATTGTCGCTATATAGACTTAGTATACTTATAGTATTAGACTCCCTATATAAGAGTTCTCTAAGAAGGCGACGAATAGAGCTATCTCTAAGCTTAACGAGATTTCGTAGTAGCTCGAAGGTTGGATACGCTACGGCTTTAAACGCTCCTCCGCGATTAATAACCTTACGTTTAGTCGAAGCTATTAGCTATCGCGGTTAAGGCAAGCTATACTTAGCCTATATATCGTACTTACGGAAGTAGTTATTAAGCTTATCTTTATTCTTTTACAAATAGCCTTAATTATAGCGTCTAAGAAATTCTTCTAGGATAAAGGTATATATATTAAAAGTATTACTTATATCTAAATTAAGTATACGCGTAAGGATAATAGTAACTAGACCTTCTATAGGGAAGAAGTTATAAGCTTCTTATATAACTAGTAGGTAGAGATATTCTCTAGATAGCGTATAATATCGTATACCTCTAGAAAAGTCGATAAAGCGTAGTATAGTACTTCGCTTATCTTTAATCTCTAGAGCGAATATATAATACGGAAGAGACTCGTATCTAGAATCTATAAAAGCTTTATATTTAGGGTCTACGAGCTTATACGTAACTACGATATAATTACTAACTAGATAGTAGGTATCTAAAGGTAGATAGATAAGCTTGTTATTCGCCTTAAGAAATTACTTATTTAGAGTATTAGTAACGCTAGGTAGACCTCTTATATAATACTTACGGATATTTAGCTCCTAGTATATAAGCTAAGGGGGCTTACTAAAGTTAAAATCGACGCTATTAGTACTAAGTAGGTCTTCTATAGTAAGCGACTCGAAATTTATAGTATTAAGGAGTTCTTCGACCTTACTAATAGCGGCGCTAGCCTTACTTCGGATCTATTTTAATATCTCTTCTAAGGCGTTACGGCCCGTAAATATATAGTTATTATAGACCTCTTCGAGAATTTCTACCTAAAACTCCTAATTATCCTCTACTTCGTTCCTTAATATATAGACGAACCTAAATTAGTCTCTAGTACCCTCTTTAAGCTACTAATAAATAAAAAAGTACTAGAGACGATATTAGGCAAATAGAGTATACTTTCCTTACTTAAGACTAAGCGGCTTCCTTTTATTAGTTCCGCTAGACTTATACTTAATATATAGAGGTTCCTATAGACTAGTATACTTAAGTATAAAATCGTATATTAGAGGCGCGATAGGATTCGTCTCTACTATAGCTCTATACTTCTTATAGCCGGCTATAATAAGCTCCTAGAAATATAGGATAAGCTCGATAGAAGTTATAGTACGATTTATTTCCTTAGGTAAAACTCTTAGTCGCTATATACTATTAGGCGTCTAGCCGTTAAAGACTACTCTAGTAGTCGGATTTACGTACTAAGAGCCTTCTTTAGTATACAATATTCGCGATACTACTTCTCGTAGATCGTAGACTATAACTATAAACAGGAAGTACTATACTATAGACTTAGAAGTAAGCGCGTTAGTACTATAGGTAACATCTATATACTAGTCTAAAATCTCCTTAGGGACGATAGCGATATAGTTGTTAAGGTCTTAGAAAACTACGAAATAGAAGGCGTAATCCGTATTACGCCCTTAAGACTAAGGTATATAAGTATAATTAAGCCCGTAGAAAGAACCCGTCCTTATAGAGAAGTATTTAATATCGCCTTTAATAAAGTTAATATTAGTCTACTCCTTAGCCTATAAAAGTCGTTCCGCTAATAAAGAGCTTAGTAGTCTACGTATAGTATCTTCTTTATCGAAAGCGAGATCGATATAAGCGCCTTTATACGCTATTTAATATTAGTATTAACTCGTACACCGAGTTCGTAATACGACTTACTCGCTATAGGTCGAAGGCCTACTACTTCTAATTTAGCGATTGTGTCGCCCTAAGCTATATATCCTCCTATAATACTAAGCGTACCTATCTTAATCTTAGCCTAAATGCTCTAGATAAAAGCCGTCTACTATACCTAGTCTACTATTATAGTCTAGGAGAGGGTAGTACGTTTAGAGCGTCTACTTAAAGATAAGCGAGGCTATAGTATTAGGTTTCGATAACTTTTACTCTAGTAAGTATATATATAGGAATCTTATAAGTTTAAAGTAAGTATAGGGTAAAGGAGAAGCGGATATAGGAGCCTATAATATAGGGGGGTAGTAGAGTTACTATAGCCGAAGTCCTATTCGAGGAATTAATATAATTAAATTACTAGACTAGAGAGGATTAAATAAGATACGGGTATTAATAAGAGATATAATAAGTAGTATAAACCCGAGAGGCTCGCTTACTAAACGTACTTACCGCTCTATTCCTAGTACTATTTAACCGATAGTATAACCGGCTCTCTCTCTTAAGCTAGATCTAGGTCTTAGGTACTAGGGTATTAAAGACTTTACTCTAGTGCTAACTACGTATATTATCGCCTTTAGTAGCCTACTCTCGCTCTATCTTATATATTAGTACCGCTTCTATTATTAAATTAGGTAGACGTCTCTAATCTATAAAGCGTTTATATACTAAACTAGAGCCTAAGAAGAACTAGGAGTATTAACGGATCCCCCTCTCTTTCTTTAAAGCAAGAAAGGGACCGCCGGCTACTAGCTTTTTTAGACCCTTACTACTAAAGGATAACGAAGGTAGTAGCGAAGTATTAAGAAGTTCCTATATATTACTTAATAGTATACTATAATCTAGTATAAGTATAAGGACGAGGTCTTTTTTGCTTACTACGTTACGATTAAAGCGAAACCGTAGCTACTATCCCGTATCTATATTATACTCGCTTATCGAGATAACCTAGATACCGATAACCTCTCTATCGCGGCTACTCGTATAATTAGCGTAGGATAGGACTAGTAGCTATAACATAGGGCATACCTTTAATCGCTATATAGATACTATAGTAGCGCTAGGTTAGTTAGACGGAGCTAATCTATAGGAGTATATACTCTAAACTTACTTAACTCCGGCTTTGCCTATCGACGAAACGTAAGATAGATTAGTAAACCCTTTAAGTCGTTAACCTAGAGGCCTATAGAGTATAGTACTATTACTACGAGAGAGATTAGAAACCGCGCGTCTTAGTATACTTAAGACTTACCTATACTATCGATATCCCCCTTAGTAACCTACTTATTTAAAGCGATACTAAGTATAATATTTAGTAGAAGGATTAAGGATCTACTTCTACTACCGATTGTCTCTTATATATTCTATAACTAAAACATCTTATAGAGTCCTCTAAAGTCGTATTCCGCGTTAAGTATACTAAAGTTCTTTAAATTGCCTCTCTTCTTAGTATCGAGTTAAATAAATAAGCTAGCTAAACGCTATTTCTCTACTATTAACTCTTTGGCTTCGGCGTCGTTTACGTCCTCCTAACTATTAAGAGATATTTCTTCGTCGCTAACCTACTTACTACTACTCTCTAGCGCGGCCTTCTTACTCTTTAGCGCTATAACTAGGGCAAGCTATTAAATAGTATACTTGTTATAGCGAAGGATATATACTTAATATTAGTATACTCTAGTACGTATATAAAAGATCTATTATAGTATCTAGAACTACTACGGTAACTACGGGTATATATAGCGTATATACGTATATCTATATTTTACGAGAAGAGTAAGGTAGTCTCGGCTTCGCTAAGCCCTAAGCCCCTTAACTAATAAGCGGCGACTTGAGACTATAGACGAGGAGCCGCTTACGACTTTAGTTACCTACGCCGCTATAAATACCTACTATAGTAGTATCTATTACGACGCGCCGCTATACTATATAACGCGGACGGCCAAGATCGAGTATAGCTCGCGCTACGTTAATCTTTAGTCTCTAGTAATAGTAAGTAGGAAGGGTAATTACTTTATATAACTAAGGTTTAATAGTAAGATAAATTTCGCTAGTATATATAGGTAGAAGAGGTCTACTCTAAAAGCGCTCCTCTCTCTATACTAATAATTAGACCTCCTACGAAGGAGTTAGAATGTCCGAGCTACTAGAGCGAATACTACTATTCCTATTCTATAGAAAGGGTACCTAGTTCGAAGGGGACATGTTCTCTATCTTACTCTATTTACCTTTTATTATTAGAGGGTCCGAATTCGCCCTAGTAGACGGTAGAATTAACTACTCCTATATATATTATTACAGAACGAGTTACGCGCGTCGACTCTAGAATCTTTATAATAGAAGTCTATCTTAAGATACTACTAGTAGAATCGCTCTCTTCGAGGTTAAGAGTATAACTACTAGGGATACTAGTAATTAGGTCTTTATAACTTCCGTAGTATAGCGTCGCCGAGTCGCCTTCTAGATTTGCGTTATAGCTACTAACCTAACTTTCGTAGACGTTATACTAAACTACTACTAAGAGTAAGATATACTCGACCTCGATATACTAGTAACTAACGAAGGAATACTATTATCTATTAATATAATAAGGATCTCTACCTTACCTTCCTATATCTATAGTATACTCGATTAATCCGGTACTCCTTATCGTATACCTCTATCGCTACTCTATATTACGATTCGCTATATTCGAGGGTATATACTCGGCTATAGAATATATATAAATCCCTAGAATAGTATAGCGTTCCTAGATTAGAAACCGATAACGACTAATACGACGAGATAGCTTAGATCCTTAGAATCGGGAATAGTCTTTACTTCCTAGGATAAAGTCCTAAAGATTTACTAAGTAATTACCTTCTCTAAGCTATAGAATAGCCTAGAGGTAGACTTTGTTAGCCTATAACTACGGCTCGGAGATTTTAAGTTCCTCTATTAGTAAGCTAGTATCCTAAAATAGTTAATCGTTTAGTATAAGCTTAATAGAAGGATACGCGTACTAACTACGCCTCTAACGAAGGTTACTATTACGTATAAAGGCGAGGAAGGGAAGCTAAGATATTATTTTACTACTTTTAAAAGGTAGATATAAAAGCCTTCTTAGATCGCGTACCTAACTAATATCTTACTAGATTTAATTATCTTTTCTACTAGTTTAATCTGTCCTAACTACCTAACCCGACGCGTAATAACTTCTTCTTTATACCTAAAAGAGTCCTTCCTAACGAGTTCTATACTACTTTCGATAATAAAGCAAGTTTCGAACGACCTAAATTCTAAAAGTATCGCTTTATTATAGATAATAAAGGTTAATAGGTAAAAGATATAGAGAAGGTTGTCCTCGAGAATCCTACGCCGCGTTAAGCCTTAAGGCCCTTATACTCTATAGAAGAGGCGGCGGCGAACGTAGAGGTAGATAAGGTTAAATAAGAGCTCGCTAAGCGAAGGAATACTAAAGAGAAAGACGCTACTAAGAATGCCGGTAGTTAGGAATATAAAGGAGTTACGTAGTATAAATATAGGCTATTCTAGTATAGCGTAATACGGGAATATATACTTAGGTAAGGACACGACTAGTACTACTCTCTTAATCTCGCTAACTCCTTAGTAGAGGCTATAGTCTCCTTATAGTCGTAGCTAGTAAGGCTCCTTATAGCGATTTCCTATTTTGTTAGTATATCTAGTCTATACTTAAGTAGTCTCTTTTCTTAGAGAAAGGCATTCTACTAGTAGCTCCCTATTACTTGCCTAGTAACACAAGCTTTATATCTATCTATTATATAACTCGCTATAGAGAGATAACTATATATAGACTAGTTATTAGTATCGCCTAATTCCGTTAGCTTAATTCCTATACGTTCGACCACCTAGTTGTTCTCGATATTAGTAGCTTCGATACTATAGAATAAGTACTAATTTCTACTATAATACCTTCGGACGATATATAGCTATTATAATCTTAACGGCAAAACTTTTATACTTTACTTAGTAGTAAGTATAGCTAGAAAGGGCTTCCGAATACTATATACTTACTTAAAACTAAGCTTTTTACTTCCGAGTATACTTTAGGTAATAGTAGTCTACTATTAATCCCCGGAGGAGATTAGTCTACGATATAGAAGCTACTTAACAAATTTATAGGCATTGAGTTATTTAAGTACTCTAAAGGCTTTATATAGTAGCCTTAGTAGTATCGCTAGGATTTGCGCTACCTCCTATAACGACTTATATAGGGACATCGATATAATATATCTTAGCCTCTATCCGCGCTTAATAATAGTAATAGCGAGGAAGAATAACGTAACTGTTACTAGAGCGATATATAATCGAAGGTAGTAGGCCTTTGTCTATCTCTCTATATATCTCTAAACGATATATATACCTAGAGTATAGTAAAACGAGCCTAATAAGATATCGTAGCTCGTAATATAGACAATATAAGATATTATAAGTACTAATATGTTCTATACTCCCGCGTACGATCTAAAGGAGCTTATAACGATTAACTATAGTAGTCTATACTTTAGATATATAGCGTCGCGTTAATCGTATCCTTAATATAGGTATCTAGTAAGAGGACGACGAAGTAGTTCTTATTCTAGTAAGTTAAGATAAACGACTATAGGTAAAGGTAAATTAAGTATACTAAGAGAGATAGTAAGTAGTATTAATTCGACTTACAGATTATAGATTAGTAGCCGGAATTACGACTAGGAGATTACTATACTATAATATCGAATAATATTAACGTATAGAAACTACGAGACCTTCTCTAGATAAGTAAAGTACTATAGACAAATCCGATTAGCCGGGACGATAACCTATATTGTTTTCTAGGCTAGTATTAAAGGCTATAGCGCTAACTAGTATCTTAGACTAGCCTAACTACCTAAAGCTTAGCTATATATATAGTAGTAAGCAACTTATAGGCTCGTCTTAATAGTATAGAAGTTAATACTCTTATCTATTATAATATACTAATACTTCTATAGTACTTAGAGACCCTAGGACTAGCGTTCTACTAGATATACCTAATCGAGCCTTAATACGAAATCCTACGATCTATATAGACGCTACTATATAGTCTCTAAAAATATCTATATCGATAGTCTAGATAAGTAAGATAGTCTCTAATCTCTAAGTAATCGTTAGTAGTAAGAAGAATAAAGCTTTTCGAGATACTATATAAGATACGTATAAGATTATTAAAGAGGCTATTAGTACGTCGGTACTAACCTTCTTTAAGCTATACGCTAACTTCTTAGATTAAATAAGATGTACTATAGATCTAGTTAGTATAGACGATAATAGTAATCGAGGCGTTAAATATTAAGGTACTTACGATATTACTAATCTAATTACTAAGCCTATAATTGCTTATTTAGACAATCGTCGTAAGCGCGTAGTAGCTATAGCGAAAGGTCGCGCTAGTAAGAGACCTCGCGTCTCGATCGAACCTCTATTTACTATTATAAAAAGAGACAGCGATCTACTTTAGTAGGATTTAGACTATACGGCAATAGATATAGAGGAGATAGAGGATTACGGTAGGCCTATAAAAGACCTAGAATACATCTCGTCGCTAGTAGAGTTAATACAAGTACCCTCGATATAACGGTAGTATCTATAACCCCTCCGTTAAAGTAGTATATAAGAATACTTTAGCCGCTCTAATAGAAAATAACGCCGAGTAGGTATATAACGTAGCTACGTTAAGTATATAGATATAAGAGACTCTCGGTTACTACTAAAGGGTTCTAACACTAATATACTTCTATTACTTACTTCGATCCTACTATTTCTTGCTATTACTATCTCTAGATTACTATATACGAGCAATAATCTATCCTATAGTCGGCTTCGAAGTACTTTAGAGATTAATCGCTACTATACCTAGGTTCTATTACCTAGATATACGTATATAGCGCTTTAATCTATAAATAGTATAATAGTTAATAGATCTATAGCTTCGCGCTTTTAAGCGTTGTTTAATATCTTCGATAAAGAAGAAGATACTTTATAGTTACGTAACATTAATTTTCCGCTATAAACTCTTACTCTATCTCGACTAATCCCCTATATAGAAATGCCTAAGAGTAGACTCTACTAGCTAAGAAGGATGTTAAAGGTACACGCTATGCCTCCTACGAGGTATTCCTTTAATAGACTCTTAGTAAAAGCTAAGAAGGCGTAAGTATAGCGCGTACCTACCTACGACTTCTTACTATAGTAGGTCTAGCTCCGCGGCTCTATTAACCCTTACTCTCTTTTCCTCTTCTATAGACTTATAGGCTCCGTACTACTTAAGTATATATAGTTTAGGCTCCTTCTCTACTTAACGTAGTTTGCCCCCTTATAGCGTCTCTTCCTATTAGCTATAGTACTTACTTCTATCCTTATATAGCTCTAAGTACTTAGTCGTAGATCTTTAGTTAGAGTTCTAAGGCGAGTTACGGCTCCTAGGTTAAGGTATTAAAGGGAGCGCGACGTATTAACTAAGCTCTACGCTTCTATCGAGAACTAGCTAACGACTAGCTAGTAAGAGTCGTCGTCTATCTTAAGCGATAGGCTAATAAATAGGCAGATATCTATTTTAATAACATATAGCGTTTACTATTTAGCTATTATTACTCTTAAATAGTAGCTAAGCTTTATATCGTTATAAGTATAGATAAATATCTATGTTTACCTTCCTATATAAAGACGACAGCGCTAGTATTATAGTAGCGTTAACGTCCTAAGGACTACGTTCTATAAGTCTATCGAAACCTAAGTTAACGCCGCTTAGTACTAATAGCGTATAGTAGTATAGTACTAATACTAGATAAATATAGATAGATATCTATATCTAGATTAATTAGTAATAACTAGTACTTACTACTACTCTTAGATAGTATTCAAGCCTTAGTAAAATAAGTCTAGATAGATATCTATACTAGTATCCTAGTCCTCGTAGAGCTTTACTATTATTAAAGTAATAGTTAAGCCGGAGTTAGCTAAAGTCCTTATAGAAGAGTAAGATTACGATTTTATTAGGTAAGTCTAAGATCTTATAGAGTATCGTCTACTAGCTTCTAGGGAAGTCGACTTCTAATACGTCTATCGATAATATTAAGATATAGCCTAGAGTTACTAGAAAGTATAAACGGTAGTATATCGGAAGTTAGATATAGGCTCTATAGAGTATAGGATGTATATAAGGCTATATAGACTAGGAGATATAGATCCTTCTTAGACGATCTATAGTCGCGTAGTAGCGATAGAATCGTTAATAGAGATAGAAGTATCGCGACTAGGCTTTTATACTCCGTAATAGATAATAATACTTTTTTTGCTACTTAACGAATATAGATTACTAGACGTCTAGTAATCCGTTAAGTAGAGTACCTAATATATCGTATACTTAAATCTCCTATATAAATTACCTATTATCTAGTAATCTACTAAGAGGAGTACTAGATATTTTATCTACTTTTTCCTAGATTAGCGGGACATTAATAATAGGCTAAGTAGTAGTTGGCTTCTAAAGCGTTTATTAGTCGTATCGATTAAAGTTAAATTATTATATAGGCTAGACCGACTATTTTGCTAGTATATCTCGCCTTTCTAGAGCGTAAATAGTATCGCTAAAGACTCCTATAACTTAAAATCCGCCGTAAAGTATAGATAATACAGATTTAGTTATTCTTAAAGACTTCTAAGTATTAGGGAGCGAGTTCCTAAAATTCGCGATATAAGGTAGTTAGGAGAGTAGTAATTCTTTTAGTATCCCTTAGAACTATACTATTAACGATCTATATAGCTAAGTAAGCGTCCTTATAGGGCTATAAGATATAGGCTAGACCGCTATACGTAAGGCATCTCGATAATATAGCCTTAGCTAGATAGGTATAGCTAAGTAGAGAGAGATACTAGCGTAGATATTTTTAAGACTTAATATAAAACGTAAGTTGTTGCCTTTACGGCAAATATCTATAGTATACGAAAATAGTAGAAACCGTCTTCTAGAGGCCTTTGTTAGAATACTAAGTATAGTAATATAGAGATAGGATACTAGGTATAGTAGCTCGAGCTAGCCTTAGCGAAGGTAGTAAGGTAGCTTTAGTCTAGGCGGAGGGAGTACTATTATTCTAGAGGGAGCTACTAATAGAAATAGTCGTAGTTATACTACGATCTAAATCTTAAATAGACTTATAGACGGACTTAGTATCTAGTAGTTATGTCTTAAGTATTATGTCTTATATTCCTAGATCGGCGACGACTCTAGGCTATCCTTATATCGTCTCTTTACTAGTAGTAGCTAGCTCCTATAATATTAGCCTTGCCTTGTAATACTCTTAATACTAATATAGTCGCGATATAGTATATAGAAAAGTTACTAGCTTTCGTACTATCTATATATTTCTTTCCGCTCTTACGAATAGCGGAAGTAATATTAAAGACCTAGGGTAATAAAGGTAAATTCGTTAGTATACCTTTATAGACTATAAGCGGAATTTAAATCCCAAGTACTCGATCTATCGCTCGTATCGACTTTAAGCTATTTACTAGACGTTAGAACCTCTCCTTTAGAACGTCTCGATCTATAACTTTTTAGCTTTAAGCTAGGATCGACGTAGAGATATATTATTTTATTATTTATTTCGATTTAGGTACTAGAAAATTAACGCTTATAGATATATCGAAGACTAGAATATAGGTCTCGACTCTATTATAACGCCTATTTCTACTATAATAATAATCTATACTAATCGAAACGACGCTTCGTATTTCTCTTAGATCTAGTCGTACTATTAAATTCCTCTTTCTTGTTCTAAACTTAATAATCGACTTTGTAGCTTACTATACTTACCTAAAGATAATCGGTCGAGCGGTAGTATTAAAGGACAATTATATTACTAAAGAGTCTTATAACCTAAGCGAAGAGGTATAGTTAAGAAGAATATTAATATATATTATCCTATAACTGAGTTAGTATTTAATACGCTAGTTAAGCAATCCTAGCGTCGTTACTTCTTACTAAGATTTACTACCTAGTATTCTTTCTTAGCTAGATACGAGGTTTCTTAATAGTTTAACGAGAGGGAGGGTCCGCTTTAAGATCTTTACTAATTTCGCTAGCGACGATTAGACTACCGAGAGCAACGCCTACTTCTAGTTGTAGTAGACGAGGAATAATATCTATTAACTCTATAGTAGTAAACGAAGACTGTAAAGTACTACTAGTCGAGTACTACTAGCGAATCTCCTTATAAATAGCGTTTAAGTCTATTAGTATATATAAGTATAGCTAATTCTTAATAACTCCTCTATTTGACTTCTTAGAAACGTCTTAAAGACTAGGAATTGTACTTAGACGGAGATTAGGATTAGGACTAGTAGACGGATTTCTACTACTCTAATTTCTAATAATCCTAAGAGCTTAGGATATAGATAAGATATAGTACTAGTTATTAGCGTATATAATTATAAGAGTATTCTTCGACGTTCGATATAGAGCGGAGCGTAATAAGTCGATAAATTAGATAGCGTAGAGTAGTATAACGGTAGGAGGTAGATTAATTAATATATTATACTTTAGATACCGTATATAGTATATATCTTTATCGAAGCTTTAGCCTAAAGTATTATCCTAGGCGAAGTCTATATAGAGGATAGCTAGATACTAAGCCCTATAGGAATATTAGTATAAAAGTTAAGCCGTTATAAGAAGGATACTAATAATACCCTAGTAATTATAGCTATCGAGATCTTAGATACCGTAATACTTCTAGGTTAGTCTTCTAAGCCTCTCGCGTAGGAAGAAAGAAGAAGTATCCTCGACTATATTCCCTAGTAATCTTATTTAGTACTATAACAGATACCTCGTTACTAGTTAGCTTTTAATATATATTAGAGAAGCTAATCTTGTTATAAACTTTTTACTTAGCCTCTACGATCGTAGTTAGGCTTATATTACGAGGAATGTCCCTTAATATTATAACTATCTTTAGTTATAGGAAGGAAGTTAGTAGAGTAGGACGAAATTACAAATAGCTAGGCTATTATAGTAGGGAATATAGTTACCTATAGATACTAATTTCGTTTATTAACCTCGTTAATATATATTCTAGAGTTTTATAGGCTACTAAAGCTAGCGTAAACGTTCTACTAGTAAGCTAACGCCCTAAAGATATCGATTTAAGATCTAAATAAGGAACTCTAATAGCTTTAATAACGTCCTAAGTATCCTAATTAGAGGACTAAAATTTAGGATATCTACTAGTAGATCTAGCTCTAGCTAGATTAATAGTAGGATCTTAGTATACTAGAGGTCGATTACTATATCTTACTTCTTACTAGCGACTATAAAGTATATATAGTAGCTCGTCTAGTAATCCTAGAGCTTCGTAACCTACTAAAGCTAGATAAGCGTAAGACTTCGTATAAGGTCTATATTACTACTAACTTAAGTATTAAATACGTAGATATAGTATTGCCTAAAGTCTAAGCTAATTTCGATATACTAATATATCGTATAGAGAAAGATATTTTACTAGGTACTAATCTCTATTATATATAACTCCTTCTCTAGCGAAGTAGTAGGCTAGATATAGAAAAGAAAGACAAGCTTACTAAATAGTTTAAGAGTCGGCTAAGAGACTAAGACGCGTAGTTTAGCGTATATAGCTTCTCCTATTAAGGTTGTCTATTATTCTAGCTATCGACGGAGGTTCTAGATAGCTAGGGTATTATAAGGATAGAGGCGGCGTAGGGATATAGTATTAGTATTCCTTTAAATATCGTAATATATTATAATATAATTACTTACGAGTTGCTATACTTGCGAAAGGGAGAAATAGGAGATAATAGTAGGGAGAGTTAATAAAGAAAGCTCGAATCGGCCTAGGTAAATACTAGTACTTAAAGCTTAGTATTTACGATATAGAACTCTAAATATAGGATAATTTTTATACTATTATATTAGATCATTAAGGTTCGCCGGGTCAATTTATGCTACCATGGTTGAATGGTACAATTCGCGCTTGCCAAAAGCATCTTGTGCGAGGTCCGCGTTCGATTCGCGGTGGTAGCATACAACCTATCTTGTAATAGGTCACAAGATTCATCTTTTTGCCCGCAGAGACAATCTTTGGGCTAATGAGAGCACCTTTTTGCAGCTTGTGAGCCACTGAAGCTTGAGTCGATGCAAAATCGGAGCCTAGGAAAGCGGGCTAGGTCATCGGCGTCGTCTCAAGAATGCTATGTGTCCATCGAATGTGTATGCTGAGCAGCGTGAAAGCAGGGCTGTGAAATTTCCGCGGCTGGCAGTAACATAATAGAACACGCAAGAGCAGTCTTTCTCCTGATATCTTCGACCTTGAGAAACTTCAGACTGCAAAGCAGTCCGGTCGAAGGTATGCAATGCCTCTCTCGTTGTCAAGTCGAACGTCTCTTTTGGTTCGGTTCAACGAAAGATAGAGCCTCGCTATCGCAGTCGGACTGACTTGTGCATTGCTGTCTATTTACAAGTCGCCATCAATGTGCTGACGGTCTTTGCGATTTCTCGTGGTCGTGTAGATGAAGGAAAAGAAGCTCGGTTCAGAGTGAGGTGAACTTCACGATCTTGGCGGAGGATTGACAAGGTTTGGAGGCGCGTTAGCAACGCGCCTCCTTGGTCAACCTGCCTTCTTGATAACACGACCACGACTGGTCCATCACGACTTCCATCGTAATACGCTGCACCTCAAGAACAATGTTCGTGATGGCTTGAGATTTGACGAGCTTCTATCATTGCCTTCAGAGCCGACGTGGGATCGGTCTGATGAAGACACGACCGCTTCAAAGCACGGCTTCATCATGGAGCTTTCAACCCTACCCAACGAGCTTATCACTCTGATCGCAGAACAGCTAGACAAAGCAGACCTTCGTACACTCGCGATTGTCTCTCAGAGCCTTCGCGATATTGCTGAGCCACTTCTGTATGCGAATCTCTTCATCCGCACTGGACCAGAATGCCAGCGACTTTTCGAAACGCTCAAGCATGGCCGACGAGAACGTGCAGCCAGTGTACACGATCTAGACTTACGTGCGCTCTATCGTCATGAAATTGGACTCCAGCATCTTCCTTCAATCCTGGCAATAACAACGAAATTGCGAGGTTTGATCATTGAGTCACCGGTCTGCAATGCGATGAGATGGAAGGGAGATGGCAACTGGCCTGTTCTGATGAAACTGTTCTCACAAGTTCTGCACGATGCCTCTGGTCCTCAAAGCCTAGATGGGCCATCACGGCCTCTCCAATGTCTCAAGAAATTGACGCTGCATTGGAATGGTCCAGCCAGTCGATATTGGGATACCTATGCTGTGTTCGACGCGCTATTCTGTAGCCAGACCTTGGAGGAGCTTTGCATCTCATGCGCCAATTGTCCAGATACCTTGCATGGAGTCGCACAGGGAAGACACTTGTTTAAGAGAACGCCATTGAAGCGTCTGACTCTGATAGAGTGCAATATCACCGCGAAAGGGTTATTAGGCATGCTGTGTATGCCTGCCGCACTCGAACATCTTTATTTGGGTGAGTGCCGTGGCACTGGGGAAGGTTGAAATTCTGACCGACTTACAGGTGAGAATCGTGACCATGTCTCGTCTCGGTACAGTGGTAAGAAGCACATGTCTGCGCCTTGATCAGATCTAATTCATCCACAGGTGATAGTCGAGATCACGTATCATTACAGTACAGCGGCAATCGATTATTAGAAGAGCCAGCGAGTTTCTTCGAGGCCCTTCGTCTTCATAGCGGGTCTCTGAAGTCTTTGCACTATCGGCCACAACCACGCCCACGACGCCGTGCAGATGCTCCAGTGCAGCGCAAGGACGACGACTCCAGTTTTAACACGTTTCAGGAGCTCGAATCGGTCATTCTGGAAGAAGGCTGCTCGCCACTAATAGACCTGGTTCTCTCCGAACATTCTAGGCCACCTAAGATACAATCAGTAAGGTTCAGTCTGGAAATTGACGAAGCTCATACTCCCAATATCGAACTTGTAGCTGCGTCTCAACATGCGAATCAAAGACTACCTTTGGAGTACGCGGACCTCGTACGGCTGGTGGACAAAACTCTCACGATCCCATCTTTGAAAACTTTCGACATCGTCCTTTCCAGTAGCTACTTGGAAGGACACGTAGAAGATCATATTTTGTCTACATCTGAATACATCCAGACGCGGCTCACTCAATCAGTGCTTGTTCGTGTTCTAGTGGAGAGACACATGGCTGGGATCGGTCGGTTGATACCTCCCTACTTGCATGGCGAAATGGAGTCGTGGCTCGAGACGGTCTATCATGGTTCAAAGGGAGGATGGATTGGCCTTTCAAGATCAAGCCGAAGGCCTTGGGCATCACCATCCCCGCTATCTTCTGAGTCTGACTCGGAAGACCTGGAAGAGCTATTCGAGGGCGATGGAGAGATCGAAGATCCTGATTTTGACGACTTTCCCGAATATGAGCTGGATGATAACGATGATGACGAAGAGGTCAATGGAGAAGAATAACTGTTGGCAAGATGAGAAGACTTTGCTGCTTTCATCGATCGTGCAAAATGTCTACGACAATCCACAGAGCCTGGACGTCTACTCATCAATCACACTGTAGCTGTAAATGTTTCAGCGCTTGAAAATTCATCGAAGATGATGCTGTCGCGGGTCTCAAGTTAGATGACCATGATCCGCTAATAAGATGGAAAGTGGATCACTCCATCAGAAAATGCGTGAGAAGGCAAGAATCAAGTTCAGTTGACTCCTTTGGGACAGAGCGACAGTAAGCATAAGACTGCTTGTTGCATGTGCACTTGGCATAGCGGCGTGATGGGCAAACCTTTTCTCACAAGGTCAGCACGGATTCTGACATCTAATGTCCACCGCGAGAGACACTTTTGCTAGTGACCAGTGTGCCCTACCGCAATCATTCCGCGATGCAACAACCTTTGCTCTGGGAGATCGACGATTGCTGACTGACATAAGCTTCATCATCTGCCGGTAGACAGGTCGGTAACATGGTCTTCATCTGGCTCGGTCATGGCCGACGCACAACACTTCCCACGACGAACCGGATCGTGATCCTTCTCATAGTTCGATGTGTGCTTCACCCTCAAGGTTTGCCTGTCGAAGATAGCGCCTGTTCGAGTGACTACCATATTCGATAAGCTAGTGACGGCGCAACTAAAACAACTCCACAGCATTTTAGGCACGATGCGCTGGCCGGAAGTAGTACGGTTGCTGGCGCTTGCCCCTAGTGAAGCAGAGGCGTACACTTCGGCGATACAGCATCCTACACACCTGCAGCGGGTCGTCTTTTCAAATTCGACATATGACTCCAGATCAGGACTGATTCTCCGGAAAGTGAAGTCGGAATACCTAGTCGATCGAAGAAATGGTGTGATTGCCCATGCATCATGCAAGCCATCATTCGCGTGGAAGTGGGTCTTCGTGAACTGTATACTGACGTCTCTCGCGATCTTCAGCACGGATTATGCATACTGCGTGGGTGGAGTTAGTGCTCGGGTAAAGTTATAGTCTTGAGCACTTTTACGCTCGCAAATGATAATGGTAAGCGTCCCTCGAAGCTCACTTACGCTATGAAACGGGCGGACTTCCTCCCAAACACACCGGGCTGAATAACAATGCCTGGATCGGAACTCAAAGCAACTCGCTGTGCTGGAGCAAAGCCCATCATTTGCGAGGGGCTCAGTTGAAACACTGTCTGGTGCAGTGGTGTTGAAAAGTTTGAGGCGCCACAAAGTCTGCTTGGTGCGTGGTCTAACCCGGACGAGTCGGTAGAGTGAAAAGAGTGTGCAGTAGACGTGCGCGGCTTCGAAAGTGGTATACCGCCGCAACGACACCAGCTAAACGACTTCCGCAACACTCCGAGCGTTTGTTTCGTGGCTTGCAGCCTCACCATTGACGGTCGGACGATGGAGGAAGTCCACGGAAAGTGGTTTTGGAGGGGTAAGATTCAAGGTTTGAATGCCACGTGCGTTGAGATGGCCCGGGCGTTTCCTCCTGCCCCATTGAGAACTGTGGCAGCGACAAAGGAACCGAGGCTGAATGTCCTGCATAGCTTTCATGCGCCGTGGTAGAGTTCTTCTGTGCATGTTCCTCGCTGAGCAGCCAAGTGGAGTTGATGCAAGCCATGAGCGCTCATGTGTTCTCAAGCGGGACGGCGCTTGGTAGGATCGCTGGGCATACGTAGCCATGTGCGCGTCCCTAGAACTCAATGCATTTGCATACTACATGTGAGTTGCTCCATGCCTTGGCGTTCTCTGGGTACAATATGATGCGTGAAAGGGGTATTCGTGGTGATGTATCGTGGTAATGAAACATTGTTGGAATTTGCAATGCAGAGCTGGCCTGTAGCTCTCGAGACTGACGCAGGACAAAGTGGGATGAATGAGAGTCTAAGAAGGCTTACGCAAAGTCCGTTCTGCTTCAGCAACGCTGTTTCAGAATAGACGAGGTCTCAATAGCCTCCTTATGCTTCATGTGACAGACGCTCTTGCCTCAACGTGGCCGCCTCAGCTAACCATACGACTCATGGCGAGCGGTGAAGGCGATCTTGAGCTAAGAATCTTTGGGCTGCTTGTCAAGAGCAGCGGTTAGCCACGCTGATCTTTAACAATGATGAGCAGACTCGCAGCAATCTGGCCAAATTGTTTGACCTGCTCTCTTGGATCTTTATCGATTTTCTCGAAACGGGTTCATTGCTCTATGACGCTCTTCTCTTCGCGAATGTTCCTGCTCGAGCTCAGTTTCCAGCTGTTTTGAAATACCTCTGGCATGCGAACAGAGATTGGCTTGATCAGATTCGATCCTGTGAGTCACAGTAAGACTTGACTCTGGGTTCGGTATCCATCTTTGCCGCGATGCAGCCGAGAACTTCTGCAGGGAGAGCTTTGGGCATCTAGGTTGAATCGAGACGATGCAAGGACAGTCTCAGGACCTGTCCACGTATGAGTCTTTGAGGAGGCCACTTGGTAAGTTCTGAAATGTCCTCGGCTGGCTTTGAGGCAAGAGTACCAAATTGAACCTGGTCGTGTGCATGGAGCGTCGAAGCTTCTCGAAGAGAGCATCAAAAGCCGATCCCATTCTGTTGCTGGTGAGAGCCGAGGGTCGTGATCTCGCAAGGTGGTATAGTCGATGGAGTGACAACAGAGTAGCGAGAGGTCATATGAGCGGTCAACATGAGGAAACCTCGTCCCTTGAGGTGGCAATGCTGGCGGGGGTGCAAGTATCGGCACAGTTCTTCCAGTATTCGTCAAGCAATGCATTTGCTTTCAAAGAAGTGAACCTATGTCATGTGAAGATCAGCTTCAAATACTGTGCCGCCGTCGAGGTCTCGCTGCGTTCGATCAAACAGAATCGGTGGCCCGTCAAGCTGGGTGCGACGTGTGGTTGTTTTCAGGATGTGCAGAGAACGACCAGGTCCCCCGGTATGCTTGGCGTTAGCCTCTTCCAGGTTTTGCAGCGCGGAGACGAAGTCAAATTCTAGTAGGTTCGCAGGCTTAGACGAGGATGCCATGTTGGATCGTGGCGGTGCGTGATAATGCTGCACCAGTTGCAGCTGGCAAGCGCATTTTGATCGTTGGACGTTGCTTTCAGATAGAGTGTTCTAGACCCCTCCACAACATGCCGAAGCTGAACAAGCTACTCCTGCACAACTTTCGTCATAGCAAGATCGACGGTGCCTGTTCCAAGGCACTTCGGACTTCCCAGCTTACGCCGATACTATGCTGGCATGCGAGAGTCGCGATCAAAACTCCGCACGAGTTTGCAAGCTGCAAGTGACATTGCAGCTCAAGCGCAATCATGCCCGACGCACTGTGTGTATCTTGTGCCAGAAAGTCCTTAGCTTGGCTGAGGTGAGAATGATGTATGGCCTGCTTTAAGAAGGTTGAACCCTAAACCCCAAATGTTGGCCAAAGTCTGGGTCTCTCTCAAAGTCAATGGCAGACTGCCAAGCAAATACATTGAGAATGCGGACAGAAGCTCAAACTCTTCTCACATCAGAGAATGATTTCAGAGCGAAAGGCGTTGCTGCCAGCGAGATGCTAGCCAGCTTTGGCTCATCTTCAGGCCCACTTGCAGAGACCACCGAGCCCAAAGTCATACTTGGCCGAATCTGGGAAAACAATGGCGCCTTGCCGCTTTCTAGAAGGAAAAGCTTGACGTAGACTTGTCGTCTCCTGGGCTGGCTGCAAAGGTAAGGCTGTCGACGGCACAAGCCACAAATACGTTTCATGCAGTAGCGTGGGAGTACGCATCCTGTGCCGCCCGGCTGGCATGCAGCAAGGTCGTATGACACATTTCGATACTTAGTCTGAACGAGCCGTTAGCAGAGCAAATGTACGAGCACGGCCAGTGATGAAAGCCTCAAGCCCAAGAAACGGGAGGAGGCTTGCGTACCACAAGCTACTCGCCATGAACCAGTCGCTACGGGTTGCACATCCACGCGGCATAGTCCTTGGTGCTGCTCGGCATCCCGGGATAGCTGTTCGACTGGCACTGATGAGCAGAAGGCAAACAAGAGCCGGCCATGCCACAGGTGGCGATTCCAGTGGATTAGGTGGTGTTTGCAAAGCAGCCTGCATCTTCTCTTCGCAGCAGCATTAGTAAAGTCCGGTCGGAAGTGCAGAATCCGAAAGGTGAAGTCAGACGAGAGAAAGTCGGCTTTCTGCTGAAGGGATCCGAGTATGAATCATTGCTGTGGGTCTTCCAGTGCACAGGGCTGACTTGGCATTCACCTGGGGAACACGCTTTCCCATTGCCGATCGGCCCGCTTATTCGCACAACTGTATCGTTTGGCCAAGTGTATCGCAGACAGCAGCCTCGGCGTCAACGATTGCCAAGGACAGATATGCTCGTCTGTGTGATGACCTTGAATGCGAGGAATAGTTCACAAACAAACAGAATTGGATTGATGATAAGAGGTGTAGGAATTCGCTCGCTTCTCGGAGGATAATCCCGTCAGTACGATGCTGACCTGGGCACGTCAGAACAAGCTTTCCCGCCTGATCCTCGTGTCCAGGCTGTGGCAGTTCACTGACAGTAGAGTGTGGCTTATCAGACTGTCTACGACGGCCGACCTGGCTGATGGGTTCAAGGGGTGCCGGCCGTGATCTTGGGCGGAAATCATTGCTGCATGATCATCCCGCGACAGGACATACGACCGGCCTGGCGTTTTCTGGCTCGGATTCGCGGCGATAAGCTTGGCCCTCGCTTTGTTGCGATGACACTTATGCAAAAGATTGAAGCGGCTGGAGCATAGCCAAGAAGTTCCTGTAATCGAGTCTCTGGAGATCGCCACAGAGGATACCAATAAGACCATCCTTTCACGAGCCGCGTGCCGTGGCAGCCGAAAATTAAGCTCGACTCAGGGTCTTCTGCAACTACCAGGCTATCCGTTGTGCAGTCCGCTGTAAATCCTTCTAATGCTAACCTTCTAGGTACCCGCCAGAGCCTTTTACAGTGGATGCCAAGCGTACTGCGATGCCCACAAGACACGGAAGTCTCTCAAGGCTACTGGATTGTGCAGATCCCCGAGCCCTGTCATGCTTGGCCTGCAGACCTGCAGGCCCAGTGTGGCGGCCACGATAGAAGGAACAAGTATGGCGCAGCCCCAGCAAAAGTGCACCACATCACACCAATGGGTCTTGCCCATCCGTGCCCTCTACTAGCCTCGCATCTACCACCGAACTTTCCAGTATCGTAAGCAGTGGCACAGTTCCTGCCTGCTTGTTTTCTTTCCCATGAACTTACCTTGAACTTCACATCAACGACTGCTGTTGAACAGCAAGCACATTCGTCGACTTCCTTAATGCCTCCGCGACCCATACGACCGAAGAACGAGCCGGGTGCGCCTGAAGGCAGCGAGACTGCTAGTGATAGCAAGGGTGGAAAGAGGAAAGCAGTTTCCTCTGCTTGCATTCCATGCAGGAAGCGCAAGAGCAAGGTGAGAAGTCTGCGCCAGCAGAAACTACTGGTAGATTGAAACTCTCGCTGACCTCGGTACCAGTGCGATGGCCAACTTCCATCTTGT
This sequence comes from Pseudocercospora pini-densiflorae CBS 125139, assembly GCA_000504365.2. NCBI lineage: Eukaryota > Fungi > Ascomycota > Dothideomycetes > Mycosphaerellales > Mycosphaerellaceae > Pseudocercospora > Pseudocercospora pini-densiflorae. Next base: position 22,285 of record KZ107280.1, on the reverse strand, counting down.
TCAACTTGCGTTGCAGTCTATCGCACAGAATGCAGTTATGATGCAGATAGCGACCATCGACGAAAAGGTGCACTGAAACGGGATATACAGTCACTGCAACAGCAGAACGATGCGCTGGACGTAATCGTTGCTTCACTACGCAGTCTTCCGGAAGCCGAATCGATAGCACTACTCCATAGCTTGCGAGGCGATGTCAACCCAGATGCGCTCGCCGAACAACTACGGAGCAATGTGCGACTACCTCCAAATTATGCCCCGCAGACGCTGGAAGCAGATTTCGCTCAACAGATCACAACACCCACTAGCGCTACTTTCGAGAATGCGAGTTTTACGCCGTCTCTATCGAGGAACGATTCCGGAGAGGATAGTATCCCATACCAATCTTCAGTCAGCTCAGAGCCGAGTACTCCATGGTTCGTCAAACCTCAGGACGCAGAGTTTGTCGAGCATCTCTTATCTCTTTACCAATGTTGGGTTCATCCTTTCTACGCCTTTGTATCATGGGACCACTTCTTACACGACATGGGACGTGGCAGGACCGATTATTGCAGCGCTCTGCTCGTGAATGCCATGCTATCCTTTGCTTGCCACTACTCAGATCGACCACTCGCGAGAACTGATCCCACAAATGCAGAAACGGCTGGCAATCACTTTTACGCTGAAGCGAAGCGAATATTGGACTCGATCGATCGACCTTCCCTGACTACAGTCCAAGCTCTTGGAATTATGAGTCTTCGTGAGACATCTGCTGGTCGTGATTCGAATGGCTATCAATTGGCGGGTCGATGCGTGCGGATGGCAATCGAACTTGGGCTGCATCTTTCTGTGGTGAAGAACGGCATGCGGTCGACAGAGGGCGAGGTTCAGAAGGTTACGTTCTGGGCCGTGTTCAATCTGGAAACGTAAGTATCGGATCCTCCAGTGCGACTATGCTGAAATGGACCTATGGGCAGATCTCTAACAGCTTCTAGTCTTTGTGCCGTTGGATTTGGACGGCTTTCTCAGCTTCCACGAGCCGCTGCAGATATTGAGACGCCCTCAGCAAACTCCAGAACCGAGACGAAAACATGGCGACCATATGAAGACACAAACTTCTCGCTCAGTCCTAGCGCCGAGCAGCCAGCCAGAACAATGCTCTTCAAGGACCGATTCAGCAAGCTTTCTGAGTTGGCTAGCGACATGGTCAACACTTTCTACGCCCCAAGAGAACGCTTCACGAGCCGGAAGCTCGCTGCAACTTACGCTCAGTACCAAGCATGGTATCAAAATTTGCCGGATGTGTTCCGTCTTGAAAATACGTCCTTACCACACGTGCTCGTCCTGCACATGTATTACTATGGCTGTGTGCTCCAGTAAGCTCTCTCGAACTTATTGCACTCATCAAGCGCTGACGTTAGCAGTCTCTTCCGACCATACATAAAGCTCGATTTGAGTGCAGCAAACCTTTTCCCGCACGATACGTGCACATTCTGCGCCAACGAGATCTCCAAGCTGATGAATGCTCTTCGAGCCATGTATGGCCTTCGACGCGTGTGTTTGGCAGTCACCAGCTTGCTGCTCTCAGCAAGTACCATTCATCTGCTCAATCTCCCCTCGGAATCGGCTGCAGCGAATCTTAGTCAGGGATTACACGACCTTGAGGCAATGTCCACTAACCACCGCTTCGCTGCCCGCGCGGTGGACATCATCAGATCACTTTCCAGTAAATGGAATATTGCTCTGCCAGAGGGCGCGGCCGCTGTAGCAGCATATCGGCTGGGCATTCAGAGAGACGTGGCATCTCCCCCTCCGTCCACATTCTACGCTGCGTCGATACCGCGAAAACGATCATCTGAGGGTCGCAACCGATCGAACGACTCCAGTATGCACGAGTCTCCATTCTCGCCACCTGCTCAGCATCCGCATCAACAGATTCAAAACCAGCAACGTGCACCGACATCGGTACCTACATTTTACAGTGATCCACAGACACAGCTGGATGCGAGTCAAGCACAAACGGCTTTCTGGACTCCATTTCCCACGCAAGTCATGCCGATTACTCAACATGATCTGGGCCCGGCCATGCTGGACATGTCCCAGTTCGGAGGCCATCAGCCGTGGCCTTCCTTTGGAGCCCCGCCCACGGGACAGACGCCTTATAGACACCAATCAGACCCAGGTCATACTGACGAAAGTATGAGCGGAATGGAGAATTGGGGATGGCAATGACAGTCATAATGATGGGACCACAGCACGACAGGATGAGAATATCATCGAGCATACGACACAAGCAAGAGCCTTGCCAACATGCAAGGAAAAAGGAGGGTGGACATTTCTTCGATACGGTTGATCCCGACGAGATGAACCGACCAATGGTTGATGCTTTTTTCGATACCACTCCGCGGAGCAGCGATCATGCATTAACACGGGCGCATTATGGGCGATGACGAGCGAGCATTTTCAGGAGATTCAAGGAAACACCATACAATAATGAGAAGGATATGAAGTTCGATGCCAGAAACGTACAGACTAGGAAGTCAGCACGAAGCGATGTCTTTGCCAAGCATCACACGGAAGTCGGCATGGACCTACATAATTTTGTGCATGGTGCATAGGGGTCCCAAGAGAAGTATGGTTTTAAGGGTCCAACGATGATGATGGTTCGTCGACGATCGAGGTTTCTTGGTCCCCGAATGCAACTTCTCAACGGAAATTTCGTTGCACTCGGCAACTTCGACCTCAGTGTCGCTTTGTAATGCAACAGAAAATCAAATATGAGGGCCAGAACCAACATCATTAACCGGAGCTGGTGCCGATAGCGAGTCAGTAAGAAGCGAGGACATACTATGAACGATTCAATGCGATCGTACGAACCTTGGCTGCCCAGTCATCACAGATTTGACATCTTCTTCACTTATTGCTCTCGTTTCCTGACAGCCGATTCGGCATTTCCATAAGCATTTCATGTCAATGCGAAAACGACACAACCGAGCAGATATGCTGGACTGCATGCCAAAGTAGTTCGACGACACAGCTGTTCTTTGACCACTGCTCGTATTCCCCGCCCATTGAGCTCTCCTATCAGTCCTCTCCAGTATCCTCTCAACATCATGGCACTCTTCAACGCAAGTATTTCAAACACAGGATGAGCAGCAGCTTCGAAATACCGGACTCTGATGTCTCTCGTCGATCTTGGCCTTTCAAAGCTTTCCAAGATTGTTGCTGGCCATCCATTTGCTAAGGAACTGCTGTTTGAGAGCAGAACCGTACGGGTGAACACCAGTCAAGGCATCTCAAGACAAGACTGATGAACAATGCTTGCAATGCTCGAAGGTGTGGGAGGCAGCCATCGAGGACTTAAGGAGATGGTCGTTTTTGTCTAGGGTGCAGTTGAGAACAGGTTGATGTAGCACGAGCACCAGTTGAGAGTTGCCTGAAGAAAGCAGTGAGCTAATAAATATGTTCAACGAATGTTATTGCCGACTGTGTCCCACAAGGTAATGATGATCACATTCCGATGAAGAGTCACTTTGCAGTATGCTCGCGAAATGACTGTCATATGCAGGGTACCACTACTTGAAATGTATACCGCCAACAGCCATATTGCGGCCACATGCATAATCAGCAAGGGTTGCAACGACAACCAGTCTGAGCAACAGCTTCGAAGCGGCCATCTTGAGGTCTGCTGAGCACCTCGATGCTAAGCAAATCATCGCTCACGCAAAGTTGCGTATCTCTTAAAGCCGAGCTCGTTGCAGCGTCTTTATACTGGTGTGGCATTCGCTTTCAAAAGCACATTAGCATTTCCAGCTCACCAGAAGTAGATAGGTTTGCGGAGCGATATGTATCGAGGTTGCCAGAGCAAACTTGGTGTGCTTGACAGATGTCTGGTAAAGTTTGTTCGCAACCAGGCACACGTTCTTGGCTGAGCGATGCTCATATTATCAAAAAGCCGAACATCATCTTTGTTGCTAACGGCATCCCGTCGCAGGAGCCGTGCAGAGCGCTGCGGGCCCATTCTTCCAACTCTTTCCCGGATGACCGCATCCACTACGCTTACGATATTCCAGTTCTTTCTGCTGTTGATATCCGTCGATCTATCGGGTTGGCGTGTTTGCTGTCGTGTGCTTGCAGAGTATCTATGTATAGATTGAGGGTGTGTTTAATGTCGGTGACGAATGCATTCACGCCGAGCTGTTTGCCAAGGTTCCAACCAGCCGGCCTATGCTACTTAACCTCACGTTACCTTTGCACCCATCCTCGCACGCATCACAACATACAATAAGAAGATCTTAGGCATTACTTGCACCGACCAGAGCTCTCGGAGCATCGCAAAACGAGATTATAAGAGATGGAAGCCCGTGGCATCACATACTGTGCGTCCAAGAATGCTTCTGGGCACTGAGCAAGAAGGAGCAACTGGTAGAACCTCACGAATGCCGACTTCTTCAAATGCCCTCTTGCATCGTCTCGACGTAGAGCTCTACGACTAGAGCAGTTCTTGAGCAGCGATTTGCCTTGCGGTCCCCGAGCCCTATGGCCTGCTCATGACATTTTTGTGCATCAAAAGAGAGATCCCCATTAGCTCTATACAACATGTTCGCAAAGCCCGGTCATCGCAAGGACAGAGCAAGATGTGGTCAGAAGCGTACGGGCGAGCAGGCAGAAGACGTCGAACTGTCTTATGAGATACGACCGAGCCAAGCAAGGGCCACGATTCCGAAGCTCATGCAAGAGCTCCAATGTGATGATTAGTGGTGAAGAGCACTCAGTGGAAGCGGTGAATATTGAGGTAGGAGCGCTGCGTTGAAGCGAATGCGATCATTCACTTGATGTCGTCACTGCGGATGCACGCAAACGCTGCCTTTCCCTCCCGACACCTTGAGCACGGTGCCACTTCTTGCATGCTATAGAGTCTGGGGTTTAGCCAAAAGCAAACGCAGCACATTTTCTCTTTCTCGCTACACCAAACCCCTTCCCCAAATCCCAATCCGATCAGATTAACAGACTTCGCCTGCATATCTACAACTCGAGTCCCCTGCAATTTGCTCAAAGGTTAGTACTTTCGAAGAACGCTGAAGTTCCATAACGGGCTCACGAAAGGAAGCGCAACAGAATACAGCGCCGTTCTTTGGGCCATCCTAAGCGCCGCCATGTCGGACCCGCCGCAGAAGGTCAAGAGACCTGCTTTCAAAGCCACAGAGGAAGACAAGGAGCGCGGCGCCAGTCGCAAAGAGCTCGAGGTCAACGCCACCAGCGCTCGCCCGGGCTACAAGCGCAGCTTGGAACTCCAGAAGGAAGAGTCTGAACAGAGAAAGAAACAGGCTACAGAATCGAACGTTCGCTACAACAGCCAGATCGCGGGCTCGATTGACCCGGACCAGTGGCGCAGCATAGTCGTGCAGAAGTGGAACAAGCTACTCATCAAGGATATGCTGTCTTTCTTGACAGAGTACGAGTCCTTCGCGACCTCTGCGCAACATCTTCAGGGCACTTCGTCGCGGAACCCCTTCGGCATCAAACGAGAAGAGAAAATGACAGGAGTCGAGCGACAGATCCAGCCGAGCACGTCCTTCGCTATTTCAGAGACGGACCGCCAGCTTGCTGATAGGTCCAAAACGGCCGAGCAGCTCGACGTCGCCATGTCAGATATCTACACCGAGCCCGTTGCCAAGGCGCTTGAGCAACAGCAGAAGGAGGCGGAAGACACCCTGTTCCAGCAATGGCACATCCGCCTCGAGAATGCTGTCACCAAATATCGCTACTCTGGCGCAGCTATTGACCTCCTGGATCTGGACCAGTTTCTGAAGAAGATCGAGTCGATCGCTCAACCTCAGTGGAAGTTCCTGTTCCAGCGTGAGCTGATGCTGATAGTGGCTGATGGCGATGTCGAGGGTGCAGTGAAGCTTCTAGAGAAGCTTCCCAAGGAGCATGTGGAGCACATCAAGAAGCTCACGATCTACACCACCGGCAAGCGTCTGCTCCGCTCGATTGTTGGAGGTGTTGACGAGTGCCAGGAGAACTCTGTCAGTGTTAAGCCATGGCGTGCCTTGATTAAGAAGCTCAAGGGCGTGGGTATGAAGCCGGAACAAGTCCGTTTCGCAGGCGCTCCGCTTCCTAAGGCAGGCAAAGCGAACTGGGTCGATCAGGACTACCTCATCAACACCGTGCGCGTCGTGGAGCTCCAGTGCTTCAACAAGTGGATCATCGAACCCTTGATCAAGTTCTCAGGATGGCCGTCACAAGTCTGCATTGCACCTGACGTCCTCAAGCAGCTCGGTAATAGGCTGAAGGACATCGGCAAAGTCGATCTGAAACTCATCGCGAACGAGTTCAGCAACCTGTGCCAGGCTGAAGTTCCTGAAGACGAGACGTGGTTCGGCAAGTTCAAGAAGATTGATGGAAAGCACAACTTCATGCTCGACCAACTCGCAGTGAACTCTTCAGTGGAAGAGTCCGCCATTATCCTGAAGAGACTCGAGGAGTGGGAATCGGAGCATGAGGAATATGTCGAGAAGCTCGCAGACCCGGTGTCGAAGAATGTCAAGTGTAAGGGAATCGAGCATCACCCCGGCTCCATGAGTGGCTACGCTGCGGGATCATTCGGTCGCAAGCTGGCAGCAGATGTTCTCACGCTGGATGACGAGTATGCTTGAGCTTGCACAGGTGGCTTTTGGCGCATGTCGGAGCGCATCACTTGGACGAAAGGCGTTTTTTTAGCGACCGCTTCGAAGCGGATGGAGTCATAACGGCAGCGACATCTTTTTTCAAGACGCTGTGAACGCATTGGAAGCAATAGCAGTCGAGTTAGGAGCAGTGTTCGCCTATGTAGAAAATGGCAGACACCTGGTTTACCGGGAGATTTTCTGCACGCTAGTGTTCTCACTCGAGTCAAGCATACTTTGCAGGTCGTGCAGCTACCCTACTGGCGTTGTAGCCATTCATTCGTGTTGTACATCTTCCTGGGAGCATCATCCAGGTGACATCGAGAAGTGCAATGTCTATCGCTCACACGAAATGCAGTGCCTCTTTGTTGGAGCCAGACGCCCTGCCCACAGCGTTCCATCTGGTGCTCGCTAGATCAAGCAGACCCGCGAGAGAATGATTCACTGTGCCACTCGGGAAGATTTATACATTCTCTTGGCTGGACCGCAAGCTTTCGTGGTAGCTGATTTGCTATCGACGGCTGAGAAGACTCTGAGCTGGGTATCGCGAATCGTCTGGCTCGGTCCAACGCATACTCTAGGTGCCGACAAGCCCTTTGATTTGAGCGAGTTCAATGTACGCCCCTTCTATGATGTACCATTTGTCTGCGCAGGCTGCGCCACTCTTTCTACCAAGTCGGCGACCCCAACTTGCCGGCCAACTTTGACTTTCCTCTTCTTCTCCTTCTTTTTGGACGCTCCTTCGCCAGCCTTGCCAGCACTTCCCACCTCATCTCCCTCGTCTTGCGCGTCGTCATCAGATTCTGCATCAAGAGCTTCCTCTCTAAGGTAATCAAGATCCATCCTCATGCTGAACGCATCCTCGCCGTCCGCATAGTATTTAGCCTCGGTACCACCCACTTTGAACCCTAATGTATCCCGATACAGCGCAAGAGCTGCGACGTTCGAAACGCGCACATGTAGAGAGACGTATACTGCACCATAGGTTTCGAACATTGCTCTTTCTGCTCCTATGTCAGCCTTTGCCTCCATAGATCTCGTAAGGAATCACATACGACTTTGGCGCATGAGCTTTTCCGCAAGACCTAGCCGCCTATGTGTCCGCATGACACTGAGAGATGTGATGTGTCCATGCTGAATGCCGTCTGTGGGATCTTCCTCCATTTTTGCAAGCACATATCCTACTATTTTCGGCGCATCGTAGGGAGACTTCTTCGGTCGCGATACCTATTCAATGACACACTTCCATTAGTACAGATCCTATCTTTGCTTCCAGAACCTCAGATCCCTCTTACATCGACAGCTACATAGCTCAATTGCGGCCAGCTTAGTGCGTGGTACATGTAGTATTTGCAGAAGTAATTTTCTGGAAGGTTCGTAATGTTCGTCTGCTGGACATGAGGAATGTCGGACGGCTGTAGTAGTCGAATGTCCATGGTGATTGTGTCTGCGCGGCAGAAATGTCAATGTGCTCGTTAGATGAGCGTGGTCGTGATGGAAGAGGGCGCCTTTCGGCGGAAACATTCGCCGATGCCGATGTCTGAGATCCGACATCACATGAAAGTGGCTTCAACATTCACTTGAAAAGTGCCCCACTATAATTGGCGGGGCCACGCGTCACTATCGCGTTCGTGTCACGAGCTAGACTCTTTGGCATTCGATTGCTACCGAGACATCTTCAGACACAAACACATGGCAAATCGCTCATCGTCCAGCACAGCGTACTGTACACCACGTTACCCGTTGTCGAATGCGCATGCAAAGCTCACAATTGGCGATAACACACTTCTGCACACCCTCGAGGGCTCTCGCAGACCGCTCAACATGGAAGGCCAGCAGCGACCAGTATTCCACCTGCGAGCCTACCACCTCGAGCAGCGACAGCGTCGCAAGAGGGCTGACGGCTCTCGTTACCATTACCCTCAACCGACACCACGGTTTACCAAGATGTCTCTTCCAGCCTGCAAAGTCGACCGTCTCGGAGAAGCAAGTTCGCTGTCCGACAATCGCAAGCGCAAGGCAGGCACCGACGACATCGAGATTACCCGCGTGCAAAAGAAGCGGCGAGCATCGCAAGACTCGTGGTACTCTTGCGACAATGCGCGCGATTTGAATGAGACTGGGTTCGATCTCGTCCTCAACGCCATTAGCAATCGATATCAGCAGGACGAATACGCCCGCAGCCTGTGCATTGAGTCGTTCAACCGGATCGGAGATCACTACAGTGCCCAAATTAGCCGCCTACAACATCAGCTCGTTCATAAGTCCATTCGTAGTGCTGCAGATCTGCAGTTCCTGCAAGGGGAAATGGCTCAGGCCACCAGAAGTAGGGACGAGGCAGCGGCAGCGGCCAAGGAACAGACTGAGAAGATCTTGTCGAGCAAGGACGACGAGATTGCGCGGCTGAGAATGGAACTCTCGCAAGCCAGTCGCCGCGCGAACGAGGCATTGGAAGAGAAGGAGGCGCAAATCCAGGCCCTTTTCGAGGAAGGCCAGCGGGTCCAGGATGACTATGCGAGCACCAGCAATGAATTGCAAGTTGCACTTGAATGCGTTAGAGAGCAAGACTCTGCGATTGCATCTCTACGTTCGGAGAACCAGAGTCTCAGCGGTACGAGTGCAGGCATCAAACAGGAGCATGCGACTGCTCTCGAAGTCCAGCAGGAAATGCAGTGCACGATCGAAGGCCTGAAGAGCCAGGTTGAGGTCCTGGAAGCGCGCTGCGCTCAAGCAGAAAAGGATGGAAAGCCTGATGCTGATATGGAAGACGCAAATGATGACGACCAGGAGGAGGAAGATTCTACGATCGACGATAGCGGCTTCGTTGACATGGATTCTGGTGACAATGAGAGTGCGCTCGAGCGTTCTTCACCACAAGGTGATCCTGACGGTCGAGCAAAGCGTACTACGGAGAAGTCTTTGCGATCAGTCAAGCCCTCATCTTTGAACACCGTCCGAAACAAGCAAATCGGCAAAAAAGGCGCAGAGAAATCGAAGACCGCCCATGGAACATCTCTGAAGCGATTCGTCGCAGCTTCGGAGAAGCCAAAGAGAGAGCAGACTTCCAAGGACATCAAGTCGACTGAAGCTTTGCAACAAATAGTACAAGACGAACAAGCGGCAGAGCAAGCCAGACAGGCAGAGAACATGAAGGAAGTTATGAACAATTCGAACCAATTCTTCGACGAAGGCGAGTACCGATACATCCTGTACAACAAAATGTTGTACAACCCGGAGAAAACCGAGTTCGTCCTCTTCATCAAGCGCGAAGCTGGACGACAACCTGTGCGGGCGGTAGTCACCCAACAAAACATGTATCGAGATATGGAGAGCCAGCTTTTGCTGCCATGGCCGGAGCAATTGCTGTGGATGAAAACGCTGGACGTTGAGCTCACCAGAATGAAATTCGCCGTCGCATGCCTTTACGCTCAGATTCCAGATGTGCAAGCCGAGGCGGCAAAAGCATTCCTCACTAAAGAAGAGCACATTGCTTTTTGCGGACGTTGCTTCGGTAAAGGCATGCTCCGTGCCCCTTTATCTTGCAAGCAAGACCTGTCGTGGCCCAATAAGTGGGACGAAGCTGTGAAGACGCTGTCGACATACAAGCGTTTCCAGACTGCAGCTCGACTTTGGGCAAAGGGCGAGAAAGCGTCTGACGAGCTGCGATGCTGGCCACCGACATTCCTCGACGTCAAGAAACAACAGTCGTGTACAATATACCAGGATCAGGAGGAGCAGGAGGCCGCCGAAGAATACACCACTGCAGCGAACCCGAAGGCTGTCAACGACCTGACAGAGCAAGCCGCCGCAAATTTATTGCTCAATTTCTAGAGCTCCAGAGAGGCTGGTCATCGAATCTTCTCGGACATTTTGCGAGACTTCGGCGAACAGAATGATCGCCTATTCCAGTGGCTACCGGACTATCCCCAGCAGTATTCAGTCTTTGGGTGCCCTCCAGACGAGCAGCAAGCCATCACAGAGAGGTCTGAGTCCAGTCCTAGACAAGAGAGCCCTACGAGCTGCGCAAACTCCTCCACTGCATTTTCACCAGCAGTGTGTAGGAAGCATCCGTGTCGTAGGGGCTCGCGAGGTACGCGCAAACTGACTCAGCGCGCTCAATAGCGCCGAGCTCAACAGCATCCGTCTCGCAAATATCTGAGACTGGACTCAGATTCTCGCTTGCTTGCTTAACGAATCTATGGGTCGCTGACCAGGAACCAGGTCTGAAGGAACACCAAGCAAGGAAAAGCCGCTGAAAGAAAGGACAGTTACTCGCATGGGAAAGTCTCACATGGCTTGAACTCGCTACCTGAAGGTATGCTGTAGTCACCAGTGATCGGGGCCAAGAGAAAGGAGGAGAACCGTCCAGTTTGGAAGAACAGGTCATCATAGACGTACTGCCATCACAAAACCGGGGCACGAGCTCAGATTTGTCCTCGGAGTGGAAGGCCGTTGATTTGGCTCAGAAGCTTCGTGGAATGACGACGACTGCCTCGGCGTGATAGTACCGATGTCCATCTCGCTGGCGTTCTCGGACTGATATGGAGGTCAGGATTGAAAGCAGAGGAATGGATGCCTGCCTATCTAGACTCGCTACTTTCGGGTATGCTGCAGTCGATGGCACACAATGGAAGTGTTTGACAGAGATGGAGATTGATGGACATATTGATGATTGAAGACATGATGACGGAATTGAATAACGAGTTGATGGACTGATGAATTGATGAAAGTGCTGTTCACGACAACAGATGAGATGAGAAATGCAGGGAGGAATGCCAAGCTCCTCGGCCGATGTCGGAAATTGGAGAAGCAGCTCGCAGGCACCACCGAAACACGACTTGACTTCTGCCAATACATATGATCCCAATAGAGAAACGACTCCTCAGCCATAGACTGTCCATTTTGCGCGTGGACAGCAGTATGATGATAGCAGAAAGTATCTGCAGACGAGTACTTCGCGCTTCTCAAAATTCCTCCCCATTCCAGCATCATTCAGATATCTGCTAAATGCCATAGATCTGCACCCAATGCATCGAATTAATACAACATTGCTCAAATACACTTCATCTCCTTGAGGCTTCCCTGAGCCTTGGCCAAGATGGCTTCGAATGACGACTTGGCCCCTCGATCTTCTGGATCAGCTGTAGTGAGCGCGCTCTTGTTGATAGTCTGACCTGCGGCTTCCTTTGGAGCCGTTCTGTCAAGAGCGGCTTGCTGAAGTGATACCGCAGACAGGGTAGAGTCTGGCATCTTGTCCACGGCGACGACGCGCGCAATGCTCTTGTTCACCGCGGTCTTCCTCTTAGGGCTCGCAGATTTCTGAACACTGGCACAACTTGCTCTCAAGATCTTATTCGGCCTGCTAGTCTTGGATAGCATATTTTTCTGGACGCTCTGGAAAGACATGGTCGTGCAGGCTCACACGGCCCCGGGCCTTGCTGCTCTACTCCCTCTTGTGTTGGACTTCTGGACAGTCCAGCTGCGGTAGCAAAAATGCCAATCTTGGTTCAACGTGTTATGCGGAGATCCACGGCCAGCTTACGCTAGACAGGTGCGCTGCTCACCCAGTGTGTGGTTGTCTCTCCAGTTTGTGGAAACGGTCTCGTGCTATGGTAGTCTCTTTTGGGCCTGCAACATCTGGTGGCGTTCTGCGGCTTAGGGAGAGAAGTCTTCCGCCGGAGCCTGAGACAGAGCTATGGTCGCAAGGCTTTCCAAGCAATGTCTCATGGGAATTGGACTCGCAACGATAAGTGTTCGTCACAGCAATACTAGGAGGTGGCTTGGACCAACCTTGACTAATGCTTTCACATGTGAAGTGGTCAATGCGCTCGCTTGACTTGGTCCGCCGCTGCAATGTCTGCCAAGCGAAAAGGTCATTCACTCGAGCTCACGGCGTTTAGGCAGCAGTCGTGGACTCGAGATCCACTATTCAGGTGCAACCTGATTTCCAACATTCCTTCTGTCAAAGCAGCGGAACCTCGAACGGTCGGAGTGCATCAATCCTGTCTAGCAGACCGCTTCAAGGCAGATTAAGCCGACTCGAGAACCGGAGCCCCACCAAGAGGATCAGATTTCAAGATGGACGACGATCTCTATTATAGTGGAGAAGAGGCGTACTTCTCTCAGTCAGAGGACCACGAAATGGAGGATATCTCCAACCCAGCGACAGCTGATGACAACGTGGACTCTGCCAATAACATACACTACAAGAAGGAGAACTCCTTAAAGCTCGGCCCCCTCGCTCATGTCTCTAAGACCATCGGTGGCATTGAAGAAGCTGTCGAGAAAGTCGAGGAGCCAGACTCGTTCAAGCTCTTGCGCGCATATCAAACGAAGCTGGTAGGTTTCATCAACAAGGGAGGAGCACCAAGCGCCATCTACGGATCAGTACGCACAATCTGCAAGAAGTGTCACGCTGGCGAGTGTCCCAAACACGCAGACAGCAAGGACCGCAGACATCGACAGAACAGCAAGCACTTCCAGAACCTACAGCGGAAGCCGGCGAAGCTGTCGAAGGAGCAAAAGCTGGCGCGGCATCAGGTGCGAGCGGCTCAGGTTGCATTGAGAGACGCGAGACGTGCCGAGTCTGGCCCACCGCCATTGCATCCCAGTTTGACAGGCGATGCCGCCAAGGATGAGGAGCTCAAGAAGGTGTACGAGCAGCAGCTTGCGAAATGGAATCTGTGGCACGATGTCATGAGCGGGCGCAAGGAACTGGATTGAGTGAGCAGCGCAACATGTCACGCCGATCTCTGAGTGGGGAATATGTGGGACGTCAAGCCGGTCGCTATGAGTCTGAGATTGCATTTGCTGGTTATGATGATGGAGCTTTCGCAATGTCTGCTTAGGACGGAGCCTGCGTACGGAGAGCTTGAAAATGTCAGAATGACTGATGCTACTTGTGTCAGCTGGAAAAAGGCGATGTTAAGTTATACGAAGCATAAACGCACAAGCTTTCGTACAATCGTACTGCATCCATGTCTTCCAATCGCGATCGGAGTGTATGCCCTGGCTGTGGCTATACTTACTCTTGAGATTATCAAGTCTGAATACAATGCCATTCTCCATGTGAACACGACAAAAGGCTTATCGTCTTACTAATCAGGCTTCACAAAGATCTTTGAGCATCTCCGCTATAGGGCAGTCATTTGCCTTAGCATTCTTAGATGAAATCGCATGTAATACCGACTTATCCGCTATCAAGACTTGAGACCGAAGAAATGTACTCAGTAGGGCGAGGACGATGGGGTGGTCCCGCACATGGAAGCGGCGGTGGGTCCGCCAGGAAGCAATTCCGCGATCGGTGGCTCGATGATCAAAAACATTGAAGGAGCCGCATCTACTTCGTCGGGAAGACTTGTATCACAAGAATTGAAACTACGGAAAAATACTTTACACGATCGAAATGACGTTCAACAGTCCTCCCTCCAATGGCGAGAAAGCCAATGGCGTCTCCAAGCTTGACAACAGAACAGTACCCCCATTGGGCATGACAGGACCACAATTCGTCGAGAACGCAACACAAGTGATCAGAGAAATTGAGCAATACTACAGCAACATCTCAGATCGCCCAGTCCTTCCATCAATAGAGCCTGGATATCTCGCCAAGCTTCTCCCGGACTCTCCACCTCAAGAAGGTCAGCTATGGCCAGAAATACAGAAAGACATTGAAAGAACAATCATGCCTGGAATCACGCACTGGCAGCATCCGAAATTCATGGCTTTCTTCTCAGCATCTTCAACGTATCCAGGAATTCTGGCAGAGATGTGGAGTGCAGCACTCACAGCACCGGCATTCAACTGGATCTGCAGTCCTGCTGTGACCGAACTGGAAACCATTGTCCTTGACTGGATGGCTCAAGTGCTTGCTCTCCCTCAAGCCTTCCACTCCAAGGGTACTGGTGGAGGAGTGATACAAGGTTCTGCTTCTGAAGCCATTGTCACAGTCATGATCGCTGCGCGAGAACGATATGTAAGAAGGCAAATCGAACGAGAGGGTATCACAGATCCGGAGCAGATTGAAGACCGAAGTTGCGAAATCAGAGGGAAGCTTGTCGCTATGGCTTCAGACCAGACACACTCAAGCTCTCAAAAGGCTGCCACGATTGCTGGCACACGATTCAGAAGCATTCCCACAAAACACAAAGACGTCTACGCCCTCCAAGGACACCAACTCCGGCGCAAGATCGAAGAGCTAGAATCCAAAGGCCTAAAACCATACTACCTCACAGTCTCCATCGGCGCCACCGGTGTCTGTGCCGTCGACGACTTCGACTCCATTCGCCAAGTAGCATCCGACTACCCGGACATCTGGATCCACGTCGATGCCGCCTACGCCGGAGCCGCAATGGTATTACCAGAATACCACCACCTCAGCCAAAAGATCTCCTTCGTCGACTCCTTCAATTTCAACATGCACAAATGGCTCCTAACAAACTTCGACGCCTCAGTCCTCTACGTTCAAAAACGTCGCGACCTCACAGACGCACTCTCAATAACCCCAGCTTACCTCCGCAACGAATTCACAGAAAAAGGTCTCGTGACAGATTACCGAGACTGGCAAATACCTTTAGGTCGACGTTTCCGTGCGCTGAAGATATGGTTTGTGGTAAGGACTTATGGAGTCAAAGGTTTACAAGAACATATTCGTCACCATATAAATCTTGGAAATTTGTTCGCGGATTTGGTGAAAAGTCGGGAAGATTTGTTTAGTATTCTTGCGCCTCCGGCTTTTGCGTTGACGGTTTTGACTGTGAATCCTCGTGTGTGGCAGAAGATATCCGCGGCGAAGAGTGTTAATGGGACTGCGGATCCGAGACCTTACGAGGAGTCGCAGAGTACGGATGTTAAAGCTGAAGCTGAGGCTGATGATCCGATGTTGAAGGCTGCGAATGATGTGACAAAGGAGGTGTTTGGAATTATTGATGGGAAGAAAGAGTTCTTCTTGACTTCGACGCTTGTGGGAGGCGTGTATGCTATTCGAGTTGTGAGTTCGAATCCTTTGGCTGAGGAGAAGTATGTACGGGAGGTGTTTGAAGAGCTTGTGAGGACTACTGAGGATGTGTTGGCCAAGCATAGAGCATAGACTTGCGGGATGGGAGTGTTTTTGGATGTAGATTTGCATGACCATTAAATGGTGGACAATCGCATGCCATTGCTAAGCAAACTTTTCCTGTGATCGATTCGTGATACTTGCAGCCTTGCTGGGCTCCTCCATTATCACTCGCAGTCATTCTGTCCTCCCCTTCAATCTGGTGATGATGCTCATGCAAGCTTGGTTATGGTCTATTGCGGCGTAGATATCCCTTGGGTTGATGTGTGTCGTCGACGCCCATTTCCTTGACAGAAGAACAGCTCTTGCTCAGACGACTGTCCTAGTGTCGCTCCCAAAGCATGGAATGCATTCGTCCCATCGCTTCGCTGTCTCGCTACTTCTATTGTTACCACCGCCATATCATCGCCGACTTGCTCGGGAGCTTGATCGAGCTGGACCGCCGAGCAATAGAATTGGCTTCGTGTGAGTCGCAGAGGGCCACTGTGTAGTGCTGGACGCTGTAGATACCACAAGCTCGCAAGAGCCCCTGGTGTCTTGCAGTCCCAACGATCAGATTTGGATGCCGAATTGCTTGCGATGTGTCTCCCGCCAGGGAATTAGTGTAATCGCCTTATACTGGCGGACTAGGCACGCTGGTCCGCCGTCTTCATGGGTCCTCTGCCCTGCAGTACGTGCAAAGATGAAGATCGAGGCCGCAAGCCCGCTATTACGCCGAAGCACCTTGCGAACTTTGTCATCACAAGGGCTGACTGTCCACCACAGTAAGCCTCGTGATGGTTAGGGCTGCTTGTCTGGCCTCAAAATGAGGCACTCCCAGATGAGCACAAACCTGAAGAACAGGGATGACGCGACGCGCGCCGATGATCAACCTAATCAACCTTCTTCCGGCTCCTCGTTTGGCGTTCTTGTTGGTTGGCCTATGGCCAATTTGGGAGACGGGCCTCGGCCATCATACGGGACAAACACAATGCCACATATCTTCAGGTATCCCGGAGCCGGTCTCGTTCCCTTCTAGACAAATCAGTCAGGAGCTCACTCCTTAACAATCAAAGAAGTTTGGCTGGTTTAGCCTCCACTGGTAAGAGGCCTCAGTCCGAGATGTCCCATGGGGGTCGATCCACACCTTCAAGCTGCGATGCAAGCACAAATGCTTGCTGTATACCAATACTCTGACCAAGAAGTTTCAGCACACCAATAACCCAGGTCCGGATGGGTCCGCCCGGAGGGTCCGAAGCTCCAACTGTGAATATTGGGAACTGAATCTGAAAGCCGCCTGCCATACGAACGAACGGAAGCTCGAGGCCCTCGCTATAATTGCCTCGGAATGGATTATGGTCGCGAGATTGAAAACCGGTCCATATTCGATCTTGCTTCCCCTCCGGAGGTTTCGAATGCACGATCTCAAATCGGTCACCGAGATGTTGCGGTACTACAGCCAAAATCGCCATCTGAAATTGTTTGATCGATCCGAGGCAGTACTGAACTTGTTCGAGCTGCTGTGGAGGCAATTTGTAGCCTGTCGTCCTGCAATTTGCCACTGCCTTTCTCAGAATGTCAATGAGCATAATTCTGTAGCTGCACATGCCGCAGAACATTTGTGCTACAAGATAACTGTCAAAGACGTAGTAGTAGTCAGCGTACACGACGGGTCCTGTGCCCCCGACGAGTTGTGGTCTCCAATCTTGTGGAGCATCTGTAAGTATCGATTCGATCTCGGCGTAGAGAGCCAGAGCGTCCTCCACTATGTTTGGAGCCTGTGTGCTTGAGACAGGGAAGTTTCCAGGTAATAGGCGAGCATTCAGGTCTGCGAGACGCATGCTTGCGATTGTGAATCGCCAGACGCTGTCCTTTTGGTCCGGAATGTGTTGTTCTGCAATCTTGTGAACGACGCGCACATGGTCTGGTATCGGTATTCGACGACTCAAACAGCTGATGATCAGATTCAGGACGGTTTGGAGGTATAGTCGGCAGCCAGTCTGAGTGTTGAATTGATCTCTGCCGCGGAGTTGTAGTAGAGAAGCAGCTCCATTGACATGATCTCGCCAGGTGTCTAGGCTTTTCTGAAACCCGCTGACGGCTTCGAAGATGCCTAAGATGACAATAGCAAGCAGCGTGCTATCTCTCTTCACATCTTCTTGTGAGCGCAGAGCAGAATTCGTCAGTTGCAACGCAGTCAAGTAGTGCCTGCGAGCTTCAGGATCGGCAGAGGGTCCTGCTCCTGTTCGCTTCATGACGCCAGCAGTGCCCAAAGCCTTGATTGCGGCGAGGAGACAGCCATTACCGTCTTCGATGTACCACTTATCTCTCTTGTCTCGATACCTGAAGACATACTTGTCGAAGAAATAGCCGATGGCCATGTCATCGATGGCCGGCGCCATGGTTGGCTCGGCTGGCGGCGAAGCAGCAACGAGCTCGGTTGATGGCATGGCTTTGGGGCTTAATGCCGGCGATGCGCTTGCGCTTGAAGCAGCCGAACCTGAAGCCGGAGATGACGACTTCTCGATACGAGCCTGACGACGTCGAGCCCCTTGTTCAGCAGTCACCTTTGCCTTCGTCTTGGCGCTTTCGTCGTGGAACATGAGATTCGTGATGTCCCTATATCCTTCACACTGCCATCCAGCCTTTTCACATTTTTCGCAACCACCCTCGCGAAGATCGCACTATTCAGACGTGGTCAGCGAGACAGCCAATCACAGAGATGGAGATCCATAATTGCCACTCGAGCCAAGGCTCAAGGTCGAGCTCATGCATCAACGTCCAATTCGTGTTGCATATTGCGCCTTCTAGAAGAAAAGAAGAAGCGGTCCGTACCTTGATCTTGCGTCGTCGACATGTTTCGCATCCTCGAGAAGGCCTGCCACGAAATGGCATCGTTGCGATCGTCGTACTCCTCGTCTATCATGCGACCTGATCGCATGAAGCATGGCCTTGTTGCTGGTTGAATGACGGTATCGCGCTCCAGCCGCTAGAACTGAACCTAGTGCCCATCTTCCAGACGACACTCAAACTTTTTCTTCTCTGCGCCTGAATGTCGGGTCGTGTGAGGTCGAGCATGGATGCCTTCGTGGGATCAACCTTAAAAGCGCAGGCCGGATTCTCTCTGCCGCACGTGCCATAAAGGTGGCATGCACTGCGAGCTGAAGTCTCGGAGACCGACAAACGACATCTAGCGACCACTAAGTCCGAGCGCAGAGAGAACGGAAAAGAGTAGACGTTGCGCTTCTCTAGTATTCGTTTATCATAATGACATTGATGCGATCAGGATACATGCGGTGCTGCGTTGCTCACATCGTCGACGCTAAGAGGCATTGATTCTCTTCCATTCTCCTCCTCGTCCTTTTTCTCCTCGTGGTTGACGAAGAGAAACGAAAGGACAACGATACAAGCCCCCAGCCAATACCAGATGCCCGCAGTCTGGTTGTTCAAAACAATCTGCCCTATTAATGAGCATGGTATGGTGATGCTCAATCCGACCGTTACAACGATAGGACTTGTCAACAAAACTGCATAGGCCCATGCAATATCTCCAATAAGGCTTCCGAGCGAGTTGCATAATATGATCAAGGTCACTCGCCATGTTGGTGGTGCTTCCAGAGTCTCGATTCCAAGCCAGTGAAAGACAAATAATCCTGGCCACAGGATGAGGACGTTAATCAAGCCCACGAATCCAAAGAAGACAGGCATGTCTACCCTCGTTTCGTCTGATATTCGTTTCTTCATGAACACAGCGTAGAGGCCGTACATGACAGCACTCAGGAATGCAAGACAGTCTCCGATCGCGATCTCACGCAGTGACTTCTCCGGGAAGTCGCCACGATGCTTGTCGTCGCTGGAATTGCCTGACAGATCCAGGCTGGAAATAATCGCAATGCCTGCAAGCGATGATAGAACGCCAAGTAGTTTTCGAATCGTGAACTTCTCGACCTTGAATATTGCGCCAAATATTAAAGTGAACACGCTGCTTGTGCTCGTGAGAATTGTTGATGATGCGACAGTGGTGTACTGCAAGCAAGCAGCAACAAAGTAATTGGCCAAGAACCACAGCATGCAGAACTCGAGACTCAGTTTTGCGATCTCAGGTAGCGTCAGTGGTGCTTCTTGCGATGTTGTCCTTAGCAGGTCCTTCGCGCTGAGGACTTGGCTATGCTCCATGTCCGATTCGTCCAGCAGACCATGAGCGGCTAGAGATGCAGAAGGAGCTTGTGTTCCCGACAGCACAGGACTGTCATGATAGCTTATTCCTCCAGCCTCGTCCTGCTTAAGCGGCGTGTACTTCCGCCATGTCTTCACGCTTGTCCGTAGCTCGTCTTTCCACCTTCGCAGATCTTCCGGATTTTTGTAGGCCTTGCTGACCAAAATGGGTATGAGCGGTATGATGAAAAATGATGTATTGATGTAGGTCACAAAATAGGGCTTCGAGTAGGTGTCATCGGCGAAGATGCTTGAAGAAAGAAAGTTCGTAGCTGTCCACATGAAGATGGTAAGACCCAACAGCAGTAGGCCAACAATCCTCCGCCACTGCTTCACGGCATGTGGAAGCATGAAAATGTTCCACGCGCGAGAATCTTCATGTCCGGCCATACTGTCGCTCGTTCTGCGTACACCTGGCGCATCGAGTCGCTCTGCGATTGTATGCGGTACAGCGGATTCAAGGGGCATTACGGCGGTCGCTGGAGGTCGCTCGCGTCGCAGATAAAGGCGCCAAGATCTCTTGCGTTCGCTGTCCAGCAAGCAAAATATGCCATAGGCATATCGAGATTTCGATATTGGTTTGGAGATGTGCGCTGCTCGATGAAGATTTACTGCAGTGTTGGTTAACCAGGAATCCCGACTACCCCTTGGTTCATGCTATCAGTGGTCGCTGTACGATAGGCGGAGCGGTGTGGAGCTGGTGCTTGTCGTTGCTTGACTGCCAACCGGTACAACAAACCGCAACGTCACCTCCACGGCTCGTGTCATCGATGTGGTGGACAACAACACAGCAGCAAGACAAAGAAATCACTCCTGTTAGCGACAAGGATTCGCTGTCACGGATTGCGAAGAACTTAACCAAGGTTTGTCTCCTGCAGACGGCCACAGCTCCGGCCCTTGCGATCTACCGACTCTGGTGCCTTGGATCTGCGAGCCATGTGGGAGCTGTGAACTAGCAACTCTGGCTCTCATCAGAAGGACCATGAAGGAGATTCTCATCCGTAGACCAAACTATACGTTGTTACAACAATGGGGATATCGCGATTATTAGGACGATACTACGGGATAGCAGATGGCTAACGGCTAGCAAATTTATAAGATATAACATACTAATCTCGCTTACGCTAATAGCTATTAAAGACGGCCGAAGTGGGAGCCGTATAAACTCCTGTACTAGCGTCCGAGCGCCTAACCTACTAAGAACTAGGCTTATAGACTATAAAGACCGGCGTTAGTATAGATTTATTAGTAATCTAGTTCTATATATTAACGTATACTATATTATTTAGGCTCTTATTTTATATACCTATACTAACCTTACTATTACTCCGCTCCGCCCTCTCTAGTAAATATTCCGCTATTAATTCTATCTCTTCTAATAGTACTTTATTAATTAAATTATACCTCTAATCTCTTCT